>VWPU01008548.1:0-15724 GCA_013398955.1 Callaeas wilsoni
CTTCTTTGTTGCTCCCGGAGGCCGCCGGCAGCGCATGGGCGCGACGGAAGCGCCCGAGCTCAGTTCCGGCCGCCTCCTCCGGTGCCGCCTCCCGCGCCTCTCCCCGGGCGGAGGCGGGCGCGCAGCCCCGCGGGACCGCCCGCTCTCTCCGCCGGCCCCGCCACCCCCGGGCGGCCCCGCCCCCACTGGGCGCTGCCAGCGGCCCCTGCCTGAGGCGAGCCCCGCCCGTCCCCGCGTCCCCGGAGGCTCCGCTAACGCCGCGGCCGCCGGTAACAGCGGTCGAGGAGTTACCGGGGCAGAGGCGGCCGCGGCCTGTCCCTCCGGCCGGCGCAGGGCCCGCCCAGCCCCGCCGGTGCCCCGGGGGAGCGGCGGCACCACCGGAAGCGAAGCGGGCAGAGGGGCTGATCCGCCACAAGAAAAAAAACGGCGACAGGGAGTGAGAAAGGGTTTCGAGTGATGAGTTTAAGAAAATTTAAAAGGTAAAAGTAAACGAATTAAAACCAAAATATACAAAACAAAACAAGGAAAAACAAAATAAAACGACAAAAAAAGAACAGCAGAAAACCACATCCCGGCGCTTTTGCTCTCGCTTCTGTCCAGCGGCGCACCCGTTACAGGCCGTTCGGAGCGCTGCGGGACCGATAACAGCGGCCGAACCGCCCCCGGCAGAGGCGCCCCCGCGCCACCTCCGAAATACTTTATATGTGCTTGCCGCAACCAAAGCACAGCACAAACCCCTTCCGAAACGCTCCGGGATGTCCCCATGCCCTCGGCAGATGTGAGGCATTTGTGGGTTTTATTGACTATTTGTTTAAGCCGCCGGCGGCTTTGCAGGCCGGTCGCGCTGCCAGCGCGATCCCGCAGGAACTGCCCCCGGGAGAGGCGGGCTGGGCGCTGCCGCGGGGGAGCGTCCCGGGGGCGCGGACACAGGAGCCGCCGTGCCGCGGGGGCAGCGCGGCCCCAGCGCGCCCAGACCCGCTCCCGGTTCGAGAGCCGGCCCCGGCCACAGCCCCGGCCCCCGGCCCCGGCGGCACCGAGCCGCGGCCCCCGCGGCCCCCAGCATGTGGGTTCTGCTCTGCGCGCTGCTTTTGCTGCTGCAGCTCGGCCACGGTCGCGCCCCGGCCGCAGGTAAGGGGCCGCCGGTCTGCCTTGGCATCGCCGCCGGAGAGCGGGCGAGGGGTGTGGGGGGCGAGGGCTCAGACGTCAGGCAGGAGCTGCATCATGGGGGGGCGGTGGTTCCCTGCCCGAGCTTGGTAGATGTGACAAGGGATGGAAGAGCTCTGGGCACGCTCCCACCACCCCAGACTTTATTCTCAGGCGCCGCGATCTTGGTGCCTGCAACGAAGGTGGGGCATTCCGGGCAGCCGGGATTCTGTTTTGCACTTCTAACCCAAAAGCTGCACTTCTGCTTCCTCCGCTGACCCCGCGCCGAGTGTCACAAGGCACCTGGGCAGCCGCTGTCCCTCGCTGTGGGACTCACAGAGCTCCATTCTGCAGAGAGAGGTCGGAAAGGCAGGAGAAAACCCTGAATTGGATGGAATGTCTTTCCGTGCCGGTCACTCCCTCGGTGACCTTGGGTTAGCCACTGAACCTCCAGCTGCTGCAGCTGTTGGGCCAGTATGGCCCTGATTTGTAAAGCACCGCGATAACCTCCAAGGAGAAGTGCTAGATAAGCATGAGGTAGCTGGCTATTTTTTTCCTCAAGTTCTGCTGAAACAAAGTGGAGCGTAGCCTGAATCTTCTAGAGATAAGAAACCTCCCTGTGCCAGATTTCGTCAAATCACAGGCATTTCTCTTTTAACTCAAAAAACTGAACTCAGGGCCATTTCTTGTGCTGTGAAATGGGAACAGTGGAGTTCTTTCTCAGGCAGTAATGTTACAGTTCATTTCTCACAGTCATTCTGCCTCCAGAATTGCTCAGCACCTGTGATCTGTAAAATAAAATGCAAGCACAAATGCGGTCTCTTTCGTTCCATCCCAAGCTGATGGGTACAGAAAAGCCAGCACAGGAGTTAGCTGGCCCCAGTGCTCCCTTCACATTAGAGGTCATGGATGAGTGAGAAATGCGACTTCTGAAGGTCAAAGATTCAGGTCCCTGATAGCAGTCTGGTTGCTGCTGAAAGAGAGGATGAGGAAAGGCACCTGCATTAGAAAACCCCAGCTCTTCTGCTCTGCCCTGCACTGCTGATGAGAGGAGAGCCAGGCAGAGCTCTGATACAGGAAAGGCAACATGCTCCGTGTTGAAGGCAAGCAACCAGAACCCCCTTCCCAGCTCTGTCCCAATTCGCAGCTATTTTGCATTTCCTTTTGTTTTGGGGCTTGGGGGTTGATTTTTTTGTTTAACCCATGCACATCCATTAATGGTGCTGCACTGCTATTTTTTTGAAAAATTTGATCTATCCTTTCCACAAAACTCAACACTGCCTATTGCAGTACTTGCAAGATCTGAAGTAAGTAAATTGAGTAAACATGGCAGAGAAGATAATGGTGAGTCATTCAGAGCAGCAGAGCTGGTTCAGTATCAGAGGTCCTGCACCTCTCATGCCTTGATGTTTCATAGAATCATAGCATGATTTGGGTTGGAAGGGGCCTTTAAAGGTCATCTAGTTCAACCCCCGGCTATGAGCAGGGACATCTTCAACTAGATCAGGCAGCTCAGAGCCCAATCCAACCTGACCTCGAATATTTATACGTGTCAGTGTTTCACCACTCTCATTGTGAAACATCATCTCCCTTGACCTGCTGGCCACGCTGATTTTTATGCAGCCGAGTAGATCACTGCCTTTCTTGGGTGCACACTGTTGGGTCAAGTCCAGATTTTCATCCACCAGTACCCACATGTCCTTCTCTATCCCTTCATCCCCCAGCCTGTACTGAATACCAGGGATTACCCCAATCCAGGTGCAGCACCTTTCACTCAGCCTTGTTCAACCCCATGAGGTTTCCATGCACACACTTTTTGAGCTTGCCCATGTCCCTCTGGACAGCAACCGATCTGCCATTAGAGCATGGTACAACTTTCATTTGCCTTAGGATTTTTGGTCCTTCCCTGGAAAAGGAGGTTTAAGGTGGACCATAGCATAGAAAATGCTTTTACTGAGTTTTTTGTGTTCACTTATGAAGAAAGTTAGAGAGACGTATCAACAGAGCTGGCAAAGGAATCTAGTGAATTAAATCTCACCTGAGTTTAAAAGTTCACATTTTTTAGGACAGAGATTAGAGCTGAACTTTCTCCAGCAGCTGGAAATCTAGTGACCATGTTAGATCATTAGTGACAATGAACCCACAGCCAGCACCCAGCTGTGGGTGTAAAACCTCCTCAAAGCTTTTGTGATGCTCTAGACTGAAGCTGTCTTCTACTATGAGCATTTCTAGGACCCAGTCTGACGTGTTGTTTACTGCTCTTTATTTGAACTCATATACAGATGAAACGGTTTCTGTTCCAGATATCAAAACAGTAAAAAGTTATAGTGGTAAAGTCTGCTAGGATGAGTGTCACTGTGAGTCAACTAGAGCTGACTAGTTAAAATATATAAATAAATAAATGAAATTTAAAATGCAATACAACAAGGTTTGGTTTACTCCTTTTCTTCTGATTTCCGCAGAGTTGTATGGTCTGGAAATAACCAACAATGGTCCCATCACAACAGGAGCTCAAGCTACTGTTCAGGCCAGTCTAAGAATGGAGAATGAAAACGTCACATCAAACTCGTATCACTTTAACTGGATTTATGCTCCTCTAATTCTGATAGAGAAATCTGAGCAGCAGTTTAATTCCGTAATTAATGTGACTGGTGAATTTCCTGGCACTTTCCCCGTGTCTGTCTGGGTGACACACAGAAACTGTTGGTTATGTCGGCCGGTGGCGAGAAACATCACCGTGCTTCAGATTACAGGTAAAATGGCTTTACAACCTGTACCTCTCCAGGAACTCAGTATATATGCCCTTGCCACCAACAGGATGAAAGCCAGTGTAAATACAGCTTCTGACAACAGAGTTTGATTTGTAGCCCTGTGGCTGAAGGTGGGTTTGAGTGGCATGGTATAATTAGTACCATTAGAGCCATGCTCTAGTCTGTCTGTATCCAGGAAGAAAGTGTGATCCTGCCTGTGTTTTCCTGCCTCTGTCACTCAGAGAAACTGAACTGGAAACCAGATGCTTCAGCAGCTGCACATCACACATCAGCATGGGTCAGTGATGTCCAGACTCCTGAAACAATGCTGCTTCTACTGCCTCCCAGCATTTCTAGACATAAAGTTAGGATGACCATCAGCAGTGACAATCTGCTGCTTTTCCCTGTTGCATGACACAGCAAATCTCAGGCCATCAGCACAGCAGAGCGTTACATTTTCTTTTAAAGCTCTGTCTGAGTGTACTGAAATTGGATGTGAAGTCATGGCTGCATTTCCAAATGTTGCGAAGTGCAATTTCAGTTTACTGGGAATATTCATAACCATAAATACGCTTTTTTTTTTTTTTACAAATTCACCACTGGTGTGCTATGCTTAACCTAATCTCCGATACCGGGATTGACAGCCCCATTCCGACAGTAATTGCAATTATTATTTGTGCATCGCCAAGAAAACTGTGAACAAGACTTAATGAATTGTTAACAGGGTAAGAGACTGTTACTGGTAATCAATAGCCCATTAATTTTATAATGAACTGATAAGTGTCTTATCATAATACATCTTTATTCATAGGTTTGAGAGGAGTTTTTTAGATCAGTCCTTGCCACTCACTGTAAACAATGTCCAACACAGAACCTCTCATAGAAAAAAACATTCCCCCTTTTCTGTATTCACAATATATAGCACATTTGTTATTCACAGTAGTCAAATCTTAATTTCTGTAGAAATAGCTAAAACTAAGGCGGAAAGAAGCTACATTAAAAAACCCCACAAAACAAACAAAAAAACACCATGCCAAACATGAAGAGTGTGTGTACTGGCTTGATTCTGAATCTAGATGCTTGATATTAATACCAGTTCTTTTTAAATCAATGGTAAAAGTTTGTATTGAGCTCAATCAGTCCAGGATTATTTCTCTTAGTTCTATTCGATGTTTTATCACGACCAATTCTATAACCCTAACTAAGTATTTTAATATTTTAATTTCACTGCCTCATTAACACACAGGACAACACGGAGTAATAGACATAAAATACACTTAACCACTTGGACTAGGCAGAAAGACTCACACAGTAGATCTGAAACAATGTTTTGATACACACACAGAGCATGCTGTGGAAGCACGCCGTCATTCTTCTTCCCCATTTTTATTCTGCAGAATTTATCACAGGGAATCTCACCATTGCCCAGATAGAAGACAGCAGAGTTACCACACATGGTTCTAGTTCCTCCACAGACACAACGACCCGGATTTCTTTCTCTCTTCATGACCCAAGTCATTACTTCAAGTCAGCATCATTTGTCTACAACTGGGATTTTGGAGATGGGTAGGTGTGGTTACTTTGTTTGTTTTAATGAGCGTTCAAGATGGCTCCAATTCAGATGTTCATCTAGAGAAAAATCCCAATTAAATCAGCTAGTTAATAGTCTGCCTGCTGTAAAAGTTGTTTTCATAATTTACTGACTATTCCTATTCCATTTTGTGAATTCTTTAAGCATTATATTTAGTTTCTTTAGTTAAAAATGCAGAGAATTACTCTGGATCTTATACTAATTGTAGCTATATAGGTAATACCACAGACATAAATCCTCATTTATATGGACATAAAGTAGAATCAGAATCACAGCCATAAGAGCATTGTCTGTAAAGAAAATATATTAGAGCTTGTCCCTTTTTAAACCAGAAATATGCAAGCGCTTGGTAAAAGGCAATTTTGATTCTAAATCTTTTCCTGTTGAAAACAGAGCTTACCAGATTACCAAGGAACCCTTTGTCTACTGCAACTGCTCTTCCACGGGGAATCGCACAGTGCATCTGAAGGTCGTAGCGGAATGGGAGCAGATTGGAAGCATCATACACGAAAGAGAAATTCTGCAGAAAACTGGGGATTTTACCACAGCTCTGGAGCTCTTGGGTAATTATGTAACATTTTTCACCTTCGCTGCTGAACTAGCCGTGCCTGTGTTGATACAATCTAGCTTTAACATGGTAACACAACTTCGACATTGTTTCACGTGCAAGGACTGGTCAGCATCATTCAGTGACGTGTTTCCAAGGCAGATTTGACCTTGTGCTCTTCTAGTGCAGAAAAATGGGTGGAAATAGATAAAATCTTCATTTTTCTTTTTATTCTACAGACAATTTTACTGTCTTTTGTAAAAGCCTCACATACAATTAAAACAATAAAGTATTTATGGTAACTTAGTGGATTTGTTAGTTCAATTTACACCAGCTATCCCTAAACAATAAATTAGTTAAATCAAGCATTAGGAAAGTCTCATTGGTTTGGTCAGCTTCAGCAGTAAATAAGCATAGAATTTAAAATGTAAAGAATTAATAAAGTTGATTATACGTATTAAAAGGAAGTCAGAAAAAAAGTCAGGAACATCTCTGTTGATAGGTTTCCATGTGGGGTGTGAGACAAATAGTATTATTTGTGTGACTGCTGAAGCTCAAATTTGCAAGTCTGTGGAAACAAACCTTCACTGGGAAACCAGTGAGACACAAGTTTACACGTAGAGTGTGATGTGCTGGCTTTTCATTTCTTCTCAGATGCTGTTAAAAGTATTCATGTAGTGGGCTCCAGAGAGACTCACGTAATGGAAAACTTGAATTTATCTCTTCATATCAATGGCACGTAAGTAGCAAACACAACCTCTTTCCCCCCAAAATTGTCTGTTTTTCCCCAGTGTTTCCTAAAAATAGTCAGTTGAACCCCAGAGAACAATTACTTAAAAAAAAAAAGAAACAAGCCAAAACCATAAAAAACTCCTCCCAAAAAATACTGTTGAATATTGCATTTTCCTGACTTGAAATACCATCAGCTCTAAGACCCCAAAAAAGCCTGCATCTTTCCAGAAAAGTAGAATCCTCCTATATAAAGCAAATGTTGGGGTTTTTTATCTTTGTAAAGAGAATGTTAAAGGACAAGTAGCCAGAGAAATAGTGGGGGAAAATACATCTGAAAACATCTTTTTGAATTTTTCTCCTTCACCAATTTCCCCACTATTAAATTAAAATATATTCTAAGTCCTGTTGCAAAGCAGCAAATCTTGACTGGCATGGGGGATTAATAGGTTTGGGGAGTAATTCTGGCAAAGTTCAGATTGCCACAAGATGAATAAGACATAGAAGCTCCATGCAGTGAGGATTATATGAAAATAGGAGGGTTATGAGCACCTCAATCCTAGCACAAGCTCCCTCAAGTTGCAGCATTAGAACACATTGGAGTTTTGGAGTGAGCAGCACCCAAACACGGAGTCATTGACCAAAGGCATAAACAGTTCCAATACACAAAGCAGCACAGTTTGCATTCAGAAAATAAAAGGCACATTGGCAGGAGTGGGAACTGGAGATGGCATTTCAGTAAAGGTGAACAGCCAAAAACTATGACAGGCAAACCTGAGATCACTAAGATCAGGCTTAGTAAACTCCTAGTCACAGGACTGGGACTGATGCAAGAGGAGTTTAAGATAGAGATGCAGTGACAAAGAGATGGGTTATCAAAAACAAAGCTAGAAAATGAACTAACACATAAACACGGTGCTCTCCTCAGCAAACAATCATTGCAAACAGATAAGAAACGAAATACTAATAATATAGGGTAAAGAAAACCTCTGGGTTTTGTCAGAATCAAAGTACATAGTGCATAAGGCGAGTTCAAGCAGCATCAGTTGAAACAGGGATCTGGAAAGTAAATAAAAGGCTTCAATTAGAAGTGGTGAGAAGCCACACGGCCATGAAGTGGGTTGCACTAAACTGCTTGACAACATTTTGTTAATGTAAGGGAATGCTGTGGTCCTTGAAATTTACTTACATTTTCCAGCTATTAGTCCTTTGTACAGAGCTCATCTCATATTCTTTCCCATTCCATTTGTGGGTTTTTTTAATTAGAACAGTCTTGGGTGTGCTTCAGTGGTACAGACAGTTATTTCTGTGTGAGAAGGACAAAGAAATAATGACCTTCCCTTGGAAGTGCAGGAAAAAAGGTTCCCTTTATCTTTACTGAAGAAGGACTATGAAGTTTTCTACACACAGTGGCCTGCTGATGACCCTTGCAGGTATTCAGCTCTCATCTGAAAGACCTGCCTTTATAGAGGCATCACAAAGAACTTTTTCATTTGGCAAATGCTATAAATCAAACAACTGTGTGGTTATTTATTTGTATTTAGATTACTTTCATTAGTTTCAAAATTATTCTGCTATTTTAACCAAGCTCTTTGCTGAAATTTTTGCAGAGTTTTCACCTTTTTTTTATTCTGCCTTTTTGCTCTTGTCGTTTCAGCCCACCACTGGCAATATGCTGGCTTATAAAATCCGAGTGCATTCCACTTGAAGGTGACAAATGCCATCTGGTGGAGGTTAGCGGATCCTGCTACAACCTCAGCCACACCTTCAGGGACGCGGGACAGTATTGCCTCAGCGTCAGGGTGGAGAGCGGCGTGACGATGCTGCAGACGTACCACGGGATCAAAGTGCGGCCAGCAGGTGAGGGGCAGGGGTCTGAGCAGCACGGAGAGCCCCACCCGCAGGGAACCGCCACTCTCAAACGGGTTAAGGACAACTGTGGATTGACCAGCCTGCAGATGACGTTTCAGGAATGTGGTGAAGATCCCTACAAGGAGAGGAATAAAAAGGAAAATGAGAATTTATAATGTGACTGCTGTAATTGCTCTAAGCTTCTTGTGTTTTGCTGAATCCTTAGTCCCAGGAGTGTGTTGAAGCTAGTAAGTACCCTGGGAAGGCTGTATTACTTAAATGACATACTTTTCAGTTTAAATAGTCCAGCTTTTGTAGTTAGAAAGGATAACTAGGAAAACATATGTGTCTGTAACACTACTTTAATTAAGCAGTCTCAATTCTTTTTGCTTAGTTTAGTTATGGATTTTTGAGGGCAGATTTTTCTAGGCCTCCATTTCATTACAAGTTTCCGTCCCTCACGCCGGTGACCCCAGCTGGCTCCCCCATGCATGGTCACACTCCCCTCTTGGGTCCCTAAACCATGTGGGAGAGCAGTTAGGTGGCCAAGTGAAGAGGGTGGGGGACAGGCTGTGACACAGACTGGTCACACCATGTCACTGTGAGCCAGCTCCGTACAGACAGGGCAGCTCACCGCAGAAGGCACCGGCGTGCATTCAGGGCTGAATCCCCTGTGCTGGAGGCCCTTAGCTGCTGTGCAGGTGAGTCCTTCCTCTCCCCGTGGCGTACCACAGAGGTACGAACACCCTGGGGAGTCAGGGGCTAACATATGTAACAGGGTGGAGGTTTTTAGGCTCTTCTAGAGAAAAGAGGGCATAAAGGGAAAGACAACTCCCTCTCCCACTCCTGAGATTTCAGAAAAACTTGGAGTGATCTGGGCTGAGAAGTTTATTCCTTCTTACACACATCTCCTTTTTTCTAAAAATACTCCTAAAACTTCTTCATTGTTTCCTTCTTTCTGTTACCTTTTTCTGGGGTATTATGTCACTCCAGGAATGTGTCCTTGTGTTTTTTCCTAGGAATCCACCCAGCTTTCTTTGTCCTGCTATGCACTGCTCTGGTTTCAGTGATGCTGGTACTCGTGCTGTACACGACTTTTCGAAGTAGCACACAACAAAAAGATCTCGTGGAGGTATTCAGTTACTCTTACTTTCAGCTGGGATAGTATTAGGTATCTTTCAGCCATGAAAGGTATCTGATATGAAAAGTTCTTTAATCCCAGACAAATAGAGTGGGAGGGAGCATTTCCCTGGTATGCATGATCTATTCCACCAAAAAATCTAAGCAGTGTAGGCAAATGAAGAAACAGGCATGCTTCTGGCTTGCTGCAGAGAACTCCAAATTGCCAGAATAATAATGGGCAATGAGGGGTATGTTACCTAAAGCAGCAGTAAATTGTTACCTATCCCTAGTATGTGGCCTTCATCTCCTCAGCTCCCTTCTCTCTCTAATATACATTTCACTTGCTACAAAAGGAGCTTGCAATAAGCTTGAGTTCTTAAATCAAAAGTAGCTTTCATGGTACTTTGAAAAGTACCTAATACCGTTTACACTGTGCCACAATATAAATTAAACACCTCTAGAGACACTGCCTATAAGCCATGTGCACAGCAGGTATAAATCAGAAGTCTATTTGAAGTTAGTGGCTGAGAGAAAACGGTTGAGGACCAAGGGCCATTTGTTGCCCAATGTGTTCTTTCTGGACTTGATCCAGTGGGAACTGAACTAAAAATGATCTTTTTGATGTTCCTTTTCCAGGTAGCTGACTTTGACTTTTCTCCACTGTCTGATGAACACCGGTCTAATCATTCCAAGTCAGGCTGTGGCCCAGTATGTTGCAGATCATGTTTTCTTCAACCATCAAAAGAAGCTGCGTGGGAGAGTCATGAACTTCTAAATTCACTTTACAAGCCAGTCAAAATGTACACACTGTGAAGAACACAACTGCACTTTGGTTGCACTGTCCAACTTTCTCACTTAGGATAAGTTAAAAGCCTGGTGCTGCATGAATGGTTTGGTTTTGCCAATGCAATGAGGTTCACCACTTTAAGTCCAGCACTTGAGTACTTCATTCTCTGAATTTAAAAAGAACAAGAAACACAGTAAAAGTAGCTTTGTATTTTTTAACATATACTGGTGTGTACATTTACAGCTGTAAATGCAGCATTTTATTCTTATGAAAGATTGTTTTATGTGCAGGTTTGCTAAATTCACTACCTCTTGTAATTTCTCTGTTCCTTCTGCTGTCTGTTTCAAAGAGGAAAACGCCTAAGAAAAACATACCTCCTTTCCTATGTACAAAAATATTACTGGAAATGGAAGTCACCCAAAATACTGTTGAATGTGTATTTCTTCTATCAAGGAACTGATGTGGTCAGGTTGAAAGCAGAGGAGGTGTTTCCAATGAACCAGACTACCTAATTATGTTGTCCTTTTTCCTGTCTTAAAAGACCCTTTTTTAAGCTAATGGACTTCTGTCAGATCGCAGTGGTGGTGACCTACTCACCTGCTAGCAGTATTCTCGTCTTGCAGAAACCTCCACATATCCACCACCTTTTAAAGTAGAACACCATTCTAATCTGTATGAGTAGCTTTTTTTTTAAGCTGTTCATTCTTCTTTTTTTTCTCTTATTGCTCCCCACCTAGTCATCAAAGATCCTCTTCCAAAAAATGCAACAACCAGTAGCTCAAAGCTGCTCAGCAAAATATATTCAATTGAAATTCCTAATCAGTGTTCAAGGCTGTATAAAGTCCATGCCTGTTGCAGACTATCACCTACTGTCAGCTTCCTGCTCAGCCAGGCTTTGCCCGCTGGCATTTCAGAGTATCCTGGAGGCTTCTAAACAGAAGTGCCTTTGTGTCCACTTCTGTTTTTTAAATGTGACACACCCTCCCCACCTCTGCTTAAAGTGTATGGGTATTGTGGGCTTGGGGTTATTCATAGCTTCTCAAAAGACTGGAGGATAATTGTCTGAATGTGAGGGTATTTACCATGAGGTTTTTGGGGTACTCATCTCACACGTTCAACTTCTATGTTTCCTCAGAGGAGCCCAGAGCTTCAGTTCTTCCGTAAAAGAAATTACATGACCCTTAATTAACTTGATACATTTAAAATAGAATAGGATCATCCAAGATAACAAATCCTATAAACTCAAGTTTTTGTCAAAAGGTACTTTCCAAAGCAGAACTTCTTTTGGCTTTTCATCCAAAGACAAACTGTATTTCTAAGCAAGCTTGTTGATTAAGAGTGGTGTCCTTTTTATTCTTTCTCAGTGCTCTGGTATCAAACTCTTATCTTCAGCCATATTCAGTTACGGTTAAGAATGTGCCTCTCTTTAGCAAAGAAGCTACTGTGCCTGAGAGCTTCAGTTTTATTGTTTATTCCTGAGATCCCAGCCCTCTGAGCCACTGCCAAAGGCAGTGTTCTGGGATGTCAGTGTGGTTTGTAAATGGCTACATGGTCTTTGGGCACTGGAAAGAAGAGATTTCTGATATGCAAAATGCAGCTCAGAGTGACAGAGTACTGAGACAGACTGCACAGGGGTTTCTGCAGCCAGAATTTAGTTTGGGCTTCTTTTATTACATTTGTGAAAGACATGTGGCCCTTGCTGTTGGAATACACTTAAAAGACAACCCCTTGACATGTTAATGAATGTGTAAAAAGCCCTTTCTTCTCCATATTGTGCTCCTAGCAAAGACAATATCTGTGAGAGCAGACTGTTATAGATACATGAAACTGGGATCATTTGGGGTTGAAATGAATCATATCAAAGGACTAAGACTTATGCTTGACACCCTTTCGAATTAATACCCAGGTGATCCAAAAGTGTCATGGGGTGTTAGGCCATGAACTTTGCTGCTTTGGGTTCTTGCATTTGTGTTCTCCTACATATGTTGGAGCCAAGATACAACCGATCATGCCAAACATGGCAAAGTACATATCAACCCCCCATCAAAAAAAGTGGGACATGGAGTTAGAGGTACAAAGGACAGGCCTAAGAAAATCCCCAATTTCCTACTGAGAAAAACAGAGTAAATGTCCTTCAGAAGAGTATTGGCTCTTACTCTCTGCCTAGAGTGAAGAAAGGATGGCAAAGGAGTCAAACGGTTCAGGAGGGTAGAAAAGACAAAGTGCTGCAAAGTAGAAAGTCAACACTATCAAATACTGGAAGACACTTCTTCAAGAGCAGAAAAGAATAGAGGTTAGAAAGAAAGACAGCTCTGGCAAATAATAAGCAGTGGAGAAAAGACACTTAAAAGGGTATGTCAAGAAGCAAATTAACCAAGAAAATTTAAACAGCCTTAGTAAATTGAGATATAACTATGAGAAATATTCACATGAATATGTTCTTGAATCCAATATGAAACTGCTTCCTGCACAAAAGACTGATCTGTGGGTTTGATAAATGCATCTGAAATTGAAGACAAAAGGTAATTGAGCAGTTCAGGATATAGCAATGAGATTAGTGGGTCATAACGAGGATCAGTAGGAGGATTCATTTTGTTAACCTTAGAAATCAATGACCTGAAAAAAGGAATGTTCAGCAAAACTATCAAACTCACTGATTCAAAACAAGAGTCCAGTGAGTGCAAAGCCAAAGAACCATTAAATTCAGGTGATAAGCAAGAGTGTGGGCAGATAAAAAGTGTATGCAATGAGAATTATTTACAAGGAAATGCATTTGAGCACAAAAAGGTTCTGGAAATGCATAGTGGAAAAACACACAGTAAAGCAAAAGAGCTGTTACTCTGTAATTTGTCATACAAACAATGGTGTTGCTTTGTGCAGTAATTGTGGGGACAAATCAGCCTTTTATCTTAAAAGCAGAGCATAAGGCTCCATGGCTGAATGGGTCAAGGCTGAATTTTGTCTTTCATCTCCAGAAAGGAGATTACATAGCCCAAGCTGTGACTACACTTTGAAGACATCAGGCCTCTATTGAATTTGCTGGGTGCTGTAGGAATGGAAGTTTTCTCAGCAAAAGGAAGGTGAAGAACTTCTTATTTAAATGCTCAGCTTTATTATTAGATAATCAGCCAACACTTCACCTTGATTTTTGTGCCAGTTTCCGTGGAAACTGAAACGCCATCCTGCAGCTGTCACAAATTTGTTCAGATCCTGCAGATCTCAGCTTTGACAGCACACCGTGCACTACAAATGTGGATTTTTAAATTGCAGCCACTAAAGTGGGGAACGCAGAAGTTCCAGAAACTTCTTTCAGAGCTGGGTATACTCATCACCTGCACATGTAATTCCTACAGCAGTGTGCACAAAGAGGGCAGTTGCAGCAGATCATGCAATCATAAAATCACAGAATGGCCTGGGTTGGAAGGGACCTTACAGATCATTTCCTTCCACCCCCCTGCCATGAGCAGGGACACCTTTCACTAGACCAGGTTGCTCCAAGTCCTATCCAGGGATAGGGCATCCTGTGCCAGGGCCTTGAGAATTTCCAGGGATAGGGCATCCTGTGCCAGGGCCTCGACATCCTCACAGTAAGCAATTTTTTTCTGGTATCTAAATTAAACCTCCTCTCTGTCAGTTTGAAGCCATTCTTCCTTGTCTTGTCACTACATGTTCTTGTAAAAAGTCTCTCTCCTCTTTTCCTGTCATCTCCCTTCAGGTAAGGGAATCAGGTCACCCCAAAGCCTTCTCTTTTCCAGGCCGAACAATCCCTATTCTCTCAGCTTTTCCTCATAGCAGAGCGGCTCCATTCCTCTGATCACCTTGGTGATCTCCTTTGGACTCATCCGGCAGCTCCATGTCCTTCCTGTGCTGGGCCCCCAGAGCTGGAAGCAGCTGTGCAGGTGAGGTCTCACCTGAGCAGGGCAGGGGCAGAATCCCCTGCCTCCATCCGGCGTTTTATAAAATACTGGAGTTGTACAACTGTCACAACTACAGGAGCAAATCATACTAGAGCACAAGGGAAAGACTACCTCAGCCAAATAATTTTCTAATGCATTTACTCACAGCAGTCTTGGGAGGCAGGCAAATGATATTATCACTGTTCGCAGGAGGCAGAAGGGAGCCGTGTAGAGATATGGAGCTTGCTCAAGCAGAGGCAGCTGCAAATACCTGCATAACATTCAAGATTAAAGAGATTATGACCATCTACCAAATCCTTGTCTTTCTGCTGGAAATTATGTAACATTTCTAATTTTTTAATTAATGGTTATTTGGTTTTATTTAATCATAATCAGTGTATTAATTATAAGCAATGTGTTAATCTTAAATCACTTTTAGCCAGAATTTAGCAAAATTTAGCTGGACCAGGTATCATGGGAATATAACTTGGCAAATTACAGAAACTCTAAGTTTTGCTAAGATAACTTTGATATGCTTCAATGAGTAAGGCCTGGGAGAGAGTGATGTATTTTTGAAATTGGATACAAGAAGTGAAGAATTTATGGACTACAAAGATGTCTTGCACGAACTAGAAGGTAAAGAAGAAGATAACAAAGACTCAGGAAAATCCCTGATGGAGGAAAAAAGAGACTAAAAAGACTAAAAGTACTAATTATCAGGAACAGCGAGAAAACCATAAATAAGAGAGGACAGAATACTAATTAATGAAAGAATTGTGTAATTTAGAATCAGCGAACATTAATTTCTTTGTTTGCTAAAAATATATAAACTGGTGAAGAAGTTTTACATCAGCGTCTTGTGTGGAGGCCGGAAAATTTTGTCTGCGGCACAGACACACACACACCTCTTGAGCAAGAATAAAGTAACGCCTTACTCGCTAGCACTAAAAGGCGGTGTCGGAGGGTCTGTCCGTCCCGGAGGGTTTATAAGGCGGTGTCAGAGGGTCTGTCCGTCCCGGAGGGTTTATAAGGCGGTGTCAGAGGGTCTGTCCGTCCCGGAGGGTTTATAAGGCGGTGTCAGAGGGTCTGTCCGTCCCGGAGGGTTTATAAGGCGGTGTCGGAGGGTCTGTCTGTCCCGGAGGGTTTAAAAGGCAGTGTGGGAGGGTCTGTCTGTCCCGGAGGGTTTAAAACCCGGTGTTGGAGGGTCTGTCTGTCCCGAAGGGTTTAAAAGCCGGTGTCGGAGGGTCTGTCTGTCCCGGGGGGTTTAAAAGGCGGTGTAGGAGGATCTGTCTGTCCCGGAGGGTTTAT
>VWPU01008549.1:0-64794 GCA_013398955.1 Callaeas wilsoni
GGCGCCGGGCCGGAGCTCGGAGCCTTCCGGGGCGGAGCGGGGCGGGCGGAGCGCCCGGGGCCGCCTCTCGCTCCGCGCCGGGCCGGGAGGCGGCACTGCAGCCCCGCCCGCGATGCTCGGCCCGTACCGGGGTGCGGGACACAGCAGCGCTCCCCGCTCCGATCGCCCTGGCTGCCCGGCGTTGTCATCGTCACACACCGGCGGCTGTACCTGGGACCGCCACCATCGCGCCCCTGGGGCTGTACCAGGTGGTGGGTGCTGTCACTACCGCTCGCTCAGAGCTGTCTCGGGTACCAGGTGCCATCACTGTCACACAGCAGGGCCGTACCAGGTACTGGGCACCATCACCATCACGCAGCAGGGCTGTACCAGCTGGTGGGTACTGTCACCGTCACACAGCCGGGCTGTACCACGTGGTGGGTGCTATCACCGTCACACAGCCGGGCTGTACCACGTGGTGGGTGCTATCACCGTCACACAGCCGGGCTGTACCACGTGGTGGGTGCTATCACCGTCACACAGCCGGGCTGTACCACGTGGTGGGTGCTATCACCGTCACACAGCCGGGCTGTACCACGTGGTGGGTGCTATCACCGTCACACAGCCGGGCTGTACCACGTGGTGGGTGCTATCACCGTCACACAGCCGGGCTGTACCACGTGGTGGGTGCTATCACCGTCACACAGCCGGGCTGTACCACGTGGTGGGTGCTATCACCGTCACACAGCAGGGCCGTACCAGGTACTGGGCACCATCACCATCACACAGCAGGGCTGTACCACGTGGTGGGTGCTATCACCGTCACACAGCAGGGCTGGACCAGGTGGTGGGTGCCAGCACTGTCACACAGCAGGGCTGTACCAGGGGGTGGGTACTGGCACCGTCACACAGCAGGGCTGGACCAGGTGGTGGGTGCCAGCACTGTCACACAGCAGGGCTGTACCAGGGGGTGGGTACTGGCACCGTCACACAGCAGGGCTGGACCAGGTGGTGGGTGCCAGCACTGTCACACAGCAGGGCTGTACCAGGGGGTGGGTACTGGCACCGTCACACAGCAGGGCTGGACCAGGTGGTGGGTGCCAGCACTGTCACACAGCAGGGCTGTACCAGGGGGTGGGTACTGGCACCGTCACACAGCAGGGCTGGACCAGGTGGTGGGTGCCAGCACTGTCACACAGCAGGGCTGTACCAGGGGGTGGGTACTGGCACCGTCACACAGCAGGGCTGGACCAGGTGGTGGGTGCCAGCACTGTCACACAGCAGGGCTGTACCAGGGGGTGGGTACTGGCACCGTCACACAGCAGGGCTGGACCAGGTGGTGGGTGCCATCACTGTCGCCTGCCCAGAGCTGTGTCAGGTACCAGGTGTCGTCGCTGTCACACACCTGGGGCTGTACGAGGTACCAGGTGCCACCACCACTGCACACCCAGAGGTGTATGAGGCCTGTCTCAGCTCTGCTGTGGGTTTTCAGGGCTAAGACAAGAACCCACACACATCAAATAATGTACAGTGGGAGGCCCTGAGCTCAGCCAAGTGATGCTCTGCACTGCCCAGGTGGTCTGGGAAAGATTGATATACCCACAAAGGAACAAGATTTGTGGGTCTAGAGAGGCCAGGCAGAGCTGCTGTGAAGCAGATCTAGGTCAGATGTGCAAGATCCTTAAATATCATCATGACAGAGCTCAGGAAGGTACCAGAGCAGTGTGGGATAGGGACAGGATTGTGCATGGAGAGCCCTGGCGCCCATATCACATCCAGCACGCTTGATAGCGAAGATTAAATAATGCTGGGGAATGAATGGCACGTTAATGTTTCATTTTCTGTGGTCTCTGGCATGACTGCAGATATTATCATCAGTATTTATAGAACCATATCATATCTTGGACCACTTTCAGGGCTGTTCTACCCGGAGCCAGAGGATGACATCCTCGGCGGGCGGCTGTGCTGGGAAATTATATAAAATTGAAAACATACTAAATTGACTTCACAGACAGGGTTGGGTTTCAGATATCTGTCTTTCACATGTGTCCCACGAATCCCCTGCTGTGCTCTCCGCAGCCCTTGCTCACACGGGCCTCCTTAGGTGGGAAACCTCGCTGCTGGCTTTAAAGGGACTTTAAAAGAACTGCAGAGCTGACTTTTTGCTCGGTCACTCACCAAAGCGCAGCTTTTCCCGTCGGACCTTCCCCTTCTCCCTGCAGGCAGCCTGGCCGGGGTGGCTGTGGCTGGGAGAGTGATTGGGCCAGGCAGGACCCTGCGGTGAGTTGTGTCCCGCCTGTGTGACAGCCAGGATTGTCACCTGAGGCAGCGTGGGAGCTGTGGCTGGACCCAGCAGTCCCCATCCTTGGCCTCGAGCCGTGTCCTGGAGAGGGAGCCCGACTCCCGGCTCTGCCCTTGGGAAGGAATCCCTGGAAGTGTAACTGGGAGCAGCCTGTTTCCTACTGTAAGAAAGTCCTAACTTTTTAATCCCAGACAGGACAAGAGAGGCCTGGATTTATTGTATCCTGGAGCTCTCTCTGTTGCTGTAAAACATCTTTGCATAGCTGCCTTTCTTCTCGAGGAAGAATGAAGGATGTTTTCTTCCCATCCGTTAGGCTTGGCTGATATTTTACTGCTAAGTGGAAGCATTAACCTCCCTCACTGCTCTTTTCCCTGACCTCAGGGATTTATGGCACTGTGATTTATGGCTGTGACCTTGGGTGGGTTCTGGTGTAAGGAGCTCTTTTTTCCTAAGAGCCAGCAGCTTTTGGGCATGGCCTTTGGGGACTTCAGTCTTGATTAATGGTTGTCCTTCAGCTGCAAAATATGTCCATGAAACTATCGCAGCCTTCCTCCAAACCTTCTTATCCTGCTTCTCTGAGGGAAATCAGCACCTGCCATAGGCCAGGTGAACCCTGGAGTGCCCCGGGGCAGCTCAGAGGTGCCCGGCTGCTGCTCTGGTTCCTCCTGGCCCTTGGGGAGGGTTTGCTGGCAGGTGCTTGAGATGTTTAGTGCAGCATCCCTGCTCTGCTCTCCTCCCCATCCTGCTGTGCCAGCTGCTGTGAGCAGTTGGAGGTGTCCCTGCCAGCAGAATTTCCTTGGGAAGTGATCAATTTTGTTACCTGTTGGAGTGCATGGGGAAGACTGAATCTCTGTGGGATGTTTTCTGAGCTTCTGGGAGGGAATTGGTGTGTCCGCAGCTGGCCTTGGGTAGTGCAGAAGAACTGCCTGTGCAGAAAGAGCCCCGAAGCACCACTGCTCCATCCCTGCGAGCAGGGCCTCCCCCTCCTCTGCTCGGGGCTGGGCACAGCTCGTGGGAGGGATTTCTGACTGACAGCGAGGAAAGAGGCAAGAGAGCATGTGAGGGAAAGGAGCTGGACCTGGGAAAGGCAGGGGGAAGTTTTGTTACTCCCCTGAACTGCAGGGAAGCTGCTGTGGTGCGTGTGTGTGCGGGAGTTCCTCGCTCCCAGCTCCGGAGGAAGGTGTGGAGCTGCGGCAGGAGGATGCCTGCACCTCTGTGGATGGAGTGAAGGATCACTCTGCCTGCCTCGGGAAAAGCCCCTGGGAGGTGAGATTCTCCTGCCAGAAGAGCACCCCTCCTTTTTCCTTCCCCTTGCCAAGGGCAGGATTTCGTAGTGCCTTGGGAAGGGGATCGCAGCTCCGGAGCAGCTCAGCCCACATGGGGCTGCGCTGCTGGGCACAACCCAGGTCTTGTGAGCCCGCAGGTCCTCGAGCTTTGTCAGCAAGCAAATCCCAGAAGGAAAAGTCACTTCAGCGCATTTCACTGCGAGCAAACGAGCATGAGAAGCCAGGTTTGGTTTGGGGAAAAACCCAGCTGCAACCTGCGCTGTAATTTCCAATGGAGCGAAGAAACTCGCTGAGCGGAACCCGAGAGGGAGGAAGCATCCAGGAATGATAAATCCGCTCTCCCCCTGCGAGGACTCCCCTGTGCTCCCATAGCTTTGTCCTTTGCGAGGAGAGACGCCGGCGAGTTGGGAGCAGGAGGCAGCAGGAGCCTGGGACGAGGAGGGACCGGCGAGCTGTGCTGGAGGAGGCTGTGGGATTCCCGGGACAACCGCTGGAAGCACCTGGAGGGAGAGGAGCAGCTGCGATGGAGTTTCCTGCCGTGGCATTGTCACTCATCCTGGCGCTGCGAATGTCTCCGCTGGCTGCTGGGAGCAAACTGCAGCCCCACATGTGAGTAGGAAGAAAGGGTTTTATCGGGCAGGGAATGGAAAAGCAGGAGCCAAATGCAGTGTGTTCAAATCACGGGTGAAGCGAGGAGCAGCGACTGAAGGGGTAGGAGGGAGGAAGCTGTTGTGGGTTTCTTTATTTACTACCAGATGTGCAGAAAGGGGGGTAGAAAATTAAAAACCTGGATGGTCTTTGCTTGTAGGAGGGAACTCCTTGGTTTAGCTGAAACTCTTGTGTGACTGTAAGAGATGATCCTTGTGTGAATACTTTGCCCTTTCTTCCCAGACCTGCTGCTTTTATTTCACTTCACGAATCTTTCTTATTCCACGTTCCTCCCCGCCTGCTGCTGTTACTCCAGCAGCACGTAGGCTGCTCTTTTTAATTACATTTTACAGTTACGGTTTGGTGTTAATCATTTGGCTGCTCTGGAAAACTTCCTTGCAAATTTGGCCTCCTGCCAGAAGATGGTCTCTTGGAGCCAGGGGATCACTGTAATTCCCTTTGTCCATGGAGCCGGTGTGGTGTGGGGTACAGACTCCAAGCCGCCCTCCCCGAGGGGTTTAATTCTTCAAAAAAAGGGTGCCCTTTAGCAGATAAAAGTTTTGGAAGAAGCAGCTTTTTCTCCCTACGCCAGGGTTTTGTGCTCCTGCCCTGACAGTTACTTTCAGGACTTCTTGGACGAGGCACTGGAGCAGAGCCCTGTGCCAGCACGCCGGGGTTGGAATTGAGTGGCCCAGAGCAGTCGGATGCCAGCTGCAACCTCTAAGCTTCACCACATCCAAATTAGTTATTTTCGCCTTTTTCATAGAAAGTATCTCTGTGAAAACTCTGGGTCTCTTTGGAAAAGTTGGAAGCAGCAGAAGCAGCCCCAAATACCGAGCGGCTCATGGAGTCAGGGACAAATGTCTCCCTCTTCACCCTTAGTTAAACCCACTGACTTGTGCTGGGAGAAAGAGTTAGGATTAGAGAAGAAACAAAGTGCAAGTGACATTTTCCTTATCTTTCTACTGCATTCTATAAATTTCTTTGATTTAGCCTTGCAGCCCTGAATGAGCATGAAACCACCCCTGTTGCTGGTTGACCTGACACCATTTCTCTTCCCTGCAGTGACTGAACTCTTTGAGGAGGTGGATGCTGGGGGTTGCCCAAGCCCTTCCTGCCCTGTGAGCAGGAAGTTTAGGCAGTGGGAGCGCCGCACCCCTCGCAGCTGTGAGCCCCTGGATCCTTCTGGATGCCCTGCATCCCTCATACCCCTGCATTTCTCTGTCGCAGGCCGAACGTCTGCGCGCAGCAGGAGCTGGGGGTCGTGGGGCTGCGGCAGCCGTGCGTGCAGGCGCTGACCCGCGCTGTCAGGGTGTGGAAGCAGGACTGCGGGGGCCGCCGCTGGTGCACGGGCTACGAGCGCAGGTAGGTGCTCTCCCCTCCACCTCGGGTTGCTCCTTGCGGGAGGAAAAGTGATTCCCACTCCTCAGCAGCTGCGGGGAAGTGAGTTCGGTGCTCACCGGCGGCGGCTGCACAGCCGTTGAGGGATGGGGACAGCCACCTGTGCACCCATCCCGCTCCCCTGGCTGTGTTCTGGAATGGGAAGCAGCCTTGGGAATGCCTTGGTGCCCTCCAAGGAGTCTCAGTGATGAGACAGTGTGGCTGGAGCTCACCTGGATGTCCCACAGCTCTCAAGGGAAAGAGGAAGAAATGCCTTGGAGGAAGCCCTTGGTACCTGGCATTTACCTGGCTAGTGAGAGGTTGAAACTAGATGGTCTTTAAGGTCCCTTCCAACCCAAACTGTTCTGTGATTCTGTGAACAGGGGACAGAACAGTTCTGTTACAGGTTTAGAGGAACAGTCCCATGAGCACAGATGTCGCCCTGACCCCACAAACTGCCAGTAAGGAGTAAAGCTACTTCACTGGATATTTTTCTTGGCTAAGAACAGGAGACCACAAGAGCTTGGTAAACCTTTTGGGCATCTTGCTGGAGGGGCTTCTGATTCAGCCTGGCATTTCTGTGACGCTCAGAGTTTTTAAGCTGGGAGGGAATTTCCAAAGTGAAGGTGTATCCAGTGTTTTCACTCTGAAGAAGCTTTGTCCTCATAGTGGGCTGTTTCCCATCTTCAGACAATGCATGACATCTATTTCCTGTGATCCAGCCATGTTAATGGAGTGACTTATTCACATCACGTGCACTATTCCTGTATCTTTAGATGTCTCCTCCTCAAAGCCACTCGGTGCCTCTTGTCTGACAGAGCTGATGGCAGGAGCCAGGGTTAAGTGAGGTTTTTTGGCTAAAATAACAGTAAATGTGGCCGTGGTGCAGGGCATGGGGCAGTGAGGGCAGGGACTGCTGGGGTGCAGCAGGATTTGCTGCAGGGTCACCACCTTCCTTTCCCTCCATGAGCTGGACCATGCTCAGGCCCATCTCAGAAGACCTTGAGCTGGGCTTGCACAGGTGAGCACGGAGCTGGAACATACCCTGAGTGCTTGTCCACCTAATCACAGCATTCCCGGAGTTCCTGGCCAGAGGTGGGAGCCCAGGCAGGAGGCCCTGCGGAAGGAGGGCTCTGGACACGTGTTACAGCACAAATAATGAACTTTTCTTACCTACCCAGCAGCCAAACTACAACATGCCCAAGCTGCTTCCGTCCTCCACCTGCTTTTCCGGCCTCATTAGGCAGTTACGAGCCTTTGCAGAATAAAAATGATAGTTGTTGTTTCAAAGAAACATCTTGGACCCGAGACAGCTTTTAAGTCCTGACTTTAGGAATTCCTCCTAACCTGTAATTGCCGGTAATTACCCTGGCGATGAGATCCGTGTCCTGGTAACAAAGGAGCAAACAGACTCCTGGCTGTGTTTTCAGGGAAGGCTTTGAAAGGATGGGTGCCCTGTCTGCTTCTACTTCAAAGGCTGGGAGCTCTTCAGTCCCAGCGGTCCCTTCAGCTCCTTAAAGGATGGGTTTGATATCACAAATCAAGGGACTGGAATGAAATAACTTTCTGTTCTGCTTCACTGCAAATATCAGAACAGCCCAGTGCTAAAACTTCCTGATGGGAGCACAGAGGGGAAGCCACCCCAGGAGTTGTGCAATCCAGACAGGGAAAGGACTATCAGCAGAACATTCCTTGGGCAAGGTTTTGTGCCAGATCCCCTCTCTCTAAACTTCTGGGAGTTCCCATTGCAGCAAGCTTTTCCAAGAGCTGGGAGCTGTCCTGCCAAGTCCCCTTGTGCCGGGCAGCCGAGGCAGTGGAGCGCACGGTGTCAGCGTTTGCAGGGATGCTGGAGCTGCTCCAACTGGACCAGCTCTGGCAGCGTGGGGCTCAGGAAGTGTATTCACAGCTCCGGGATCTGGCCTGAAATCGGCCTCGGTGTCTTTGAGTTCCTGGAGGCGACTGGGAAAAGCAGCATCTGCTGAGCTGGAGCAGCCTCGGGCTGCGCTGCGCCGTGTTCCTGGTGAAGGGATGGGTTTGCTCATGACTGCGCAGCTTCCCAGTGAGCAATGACAGCAGGTAGCTTTGCTCAGCCCTCCATAACCAAGCTCAAAGGAATCACAGCGCTATCCCAGAGG
Source organism: Callaeas wilsoni (assembly GCA_013398955.1). Classification (NCBI taxonomy): domain Eukaryota; kingdom Metazoa; phylum Chordata; class Aves; order Passeriformes; family Callaeidae; genus Callaeas; species Callaeas wilsoni. Next base: position 7,731 of record VWPU01008549.1, read on the forward strand.
GGCTGGAAGGGGATTTTCCAGCAGCAGGACACAGCAGGGTGTCCTGGGTCCCATTAGTTCTGGCTCATTCCCTGTTTTCTGTGCCAGGGACTCCTTAAAACACAAAGGAAAGAGAAACACTGAAGATAAAATATCTCCTGTGTGGCTCTTTCTCGTCTGCAGCACCCAGATACCCAGAGGCACCGAGGCTGTCACAATATTTGCGTGTCCTTGAAGCTGCCTGGGCTGCCTGAGGAGTCTGGAGTGTCCAATGGAGCTGCCCAGGAGGGTGGGACTGCGGCTGCTCAGGGCTCTGCTGGGGCACAAGGAGCCCTGAGCTGTCCTACATCGCTATTTCTACCTTTTCCTCCCCATGCCTGAGCCTTCTTGTCATGTTCACACCACCCTTCATCCATCATCTCCCCTTTTCCTTCCTGCTGGGCTGGGCTGGGGAGAGCTCCCGGTACCAAGAGGATCCCGGTGGGCTGGAGCCTGGTGCCTGTGAATTGCTTTCTCAGCTGCTTCTGGAACACAACAATTTCCCTCATAATTTGTTAACAGCTCATACAAAACCAAAAAAAAAAAGGTATCTGCTTTTATTTTTCTCAGCTGTGCTTCCATGTGCTGGTTGGCACGCAGGAGCTGCCGAAGGTTTCCTTCCCGGGAATTAACGGTTCGCTGTTATTTAGGTTTTTTTTTTTGTAGGAACGTTCAGACAAAATCAAACAACTCGACTGAGTTAGGATAAATATTTTCAGTGGACATGCACAACACATCTGCTGTGCCAAATATTTGTTGTTGTTTGCCTGATTCGCTTTGGTGGAGCAGTTTCATGTTCTGCCAACGGAGCTTTTTAAAAATCTGCTTCAGAAGTATTATCTGTGTTTCAATTCTCACAAACACACAACACCAAATTTCCGGGGAAAAAATGTGTCGCTTTTATTTATTTACGCTTCAAATCAGTCCCTGCTTTACTCCCCCAGCTCGCACCCTGGAGGGAACTACTGGGAGTAGTTAAAGGGACCCTCAGTGTTCCCTGCCAAGCTGTGGAGCCTTGCTGTGTCCAACACAATTCTTGGAGTAGCTTGGTGTTGCCATCAGGATTATGTTGATTTTTTAGCTCACCAGCCCCTTAGAGACACCTGCTCCTGCTCACTAAAGCAGAAATACCTGTTCTTAAAATGTACATTTCCTTTGTGAGCAAGTAGTGTAAGAGGGGAGCTCAGAGCTGTAAATAGTCTAGAAAAGGAGAAAAGATAATGTGGGGTGTTAGAAAGACCTGGGTGTTGTCTCTTGTATTCCCAATTAGAGTAAATCAGGAGTATTTTCTTAGCATCAGTGCTCCCTGCCAGGCCATGTGGAAAACATTTACAAACCCAATTCCTCACTTTATTTGCACCCGCAGCTACAAATTCTGTTCTTCCCGGTTTCCTTATCCAACAGGAGCTGACCTTGGCTGGGTTTTTGTGTTTCAGGGTTGTGTACTACACGGGCTACAGGCAGGTGTACCAGGTGAGGTCCCAGACCACGTACAGGTGCTGCCCAGGATGGTCCCAGCTCGCAGGGGATGCCGGCTGCCTGCACCGTAAGTGTCGCTCTGCTCAGCTCAACTTCTTTGGTTTTGGCTCATTTCAAGTCCTGTGCCTGCAGAAAATGCTCTAAAAATGTCTTCAAATGTCTTCAAAAATGTGCTTAAAGATAACTGTCATGCGGGTTTTTTTAGTTTTATTTTTTTCTGGTGGTATTATTATTATTATTATTAATATTATTATTATTATTTCCTTTAATGTGCATCAGAAGGATTCTGCTCTGGCTTCCAGGGAAGCACTGTGTGGTGCTTTCCATTTCTGGAGAATTTCCACATTCAGGGTCCCAGCCATTCATCCTCTTGCCAAACGCTATTAAATGTTTAAAATCAAGCCCAGTTTGGTGTTTCCAGTGGCGCCACTGGCAGAAGCTGGGGAGGCTCGTTTGAGAAGGTGTGTCAGGAGCTGGGTTTGTTATTTGAAGACTGGCTGAGTTTGAGCTGCCCCTGTGAGAGGTTTGGGATCGCTGCATCCCCCACTTTGCCTGCTCCCTCCGGTATCTAGAGGGTGAGCTGGGCTCAGGGCGGTGCTTTTGCAGTGTCAGCCTGGAGGAGGGGACACACAGCCACAGGGGAAGGGGTGGCACTGCTCGGGTCTGGAGTGGAGACCCACAACTTGAGGCTTTGGGATTCTGTGGCTGGATTCCTGCTCTCTTCCAATGCAATTCCCTGCCAGACAGGCACGGAAGCGTGTCCTCCCCAGCTGTGGGGGAAGCTGCGAGATCTATTCAGGTTTGCACATGATGGGGATGTGCAAATATCAGCCTATAAGATGATTTTATGCTGTTGTTGCAGAAGACAGAGGCAGCTTTATCCCTGTGGGCCCCACATTCCCAATTTCCCTCCAGATTCTCTGCCTGACACGGGAGGCAGCTGCTGTGTCACTCCCGGCTCCTTCCCCTAAACTCTGCAGCCACGTCCAGCTGGGGAAACATTTAACTGGAAACTGCTTTTGAGGTGTTGAGAGCAAAGAAAAACCTCTTGAATCGAACCAAACTTATGTGTAGAACCAAATGTCACCTCGTCCAGAGCCCTGCATGCTCCCTGTCCTGTGGGATCAACTCCCTGCCTCGGTGCCTGATTCTTTTCTGATTTAGACCTCGGAGGTGCTCTCCACCTTCCCCACAGAAAAGCAGCTTTGGATTTAAGTAATAGGCAGGAGAACCAGCAGAGCATTTGGGATCTGACCTGCCCTGGCTTCAGGGGAATCAGAGGCAGCCGTGGCCAGCTCCGCTGTGGAGGCAGTCGGGATTGGGACTGACCTCCGAGACAGGAAGATGTCTCCCACAGCTGCTTGCCTTTTGTTCTGTGCAGAGGCCGTCTGTGACTTCCCTGGGCTTTGATGCTTGAAGCAAAGGTTTAAAAAAAAAAAAGGGATGAAAAGGTGTGTCAAACAGCCAGTCTTTATTCTTCCTATTCCAAGCTGTGGCACAGGAGAACAACCCACTGGCGAGAGGAAGCTCCAGGGGCGCCTCGTAACCCCTGTCAGTGAGCAGATCATAACCTCAGCTGAACTCAGAAAAGCACCTTCTGGAATGATTTTTCCTGCCAAGGAAATGAGTAATTCCATGCAGGAAGGAAGCAGAGAACAGGAAATAGAGCTGCTCGGGGCACGCTCTGAACTCATCCTTCTCATCACCGGCGCTGGGAATGGTCCTCGGGGCTGCTCACTGCAGGGTTGGGCTGGAGTGAAGAAGAGAGGGACAGCCAGTCCCAAAAGCAGAGTGACACCAGCCCAAAAACTCCTGCAGGAATTGCTGCTGAGCTGCTGGGGAGGTTGAGGTGGGTCATGACCTGGAGATGGTGAGCTCTGTCCCCATTCAGCCCTTCAAACCCAGTTGGATACCACTGCCTTCACACCCAGGATGTGCTGTAACCTTGTTTCTGGGACAGAAAGATAGGTATTTACATACCTCAAGTGCAACAGGCACAACAGGGAGCTCATCTCTGCTGGCCCTCAGCACAGGCAGGAGCACTTCCAGGGGCAGAAAACAAAATTACATTGCTCTGTGAATCATTTTCTGAGCCCTGAGCGCAGCAGGAGAGCAGCCACCAGGTTAGGGCTGATGTGGGGCAGTGGGAATTGTGCTCCCTGTTTCCAGACCCCCACAAACAGCAGCTGGAGGAGCAGCCCATGGGTAAATGGGACAGCTCTGCCTGGCCCCTGCAGGTACCCCAAGCCAGGGTGTCTGTCCTGATCTCTGGATGTGTCTGGGCTCTGTGTAACCAAACCCTCATCCTAAGGAGCTCCCAGATGTTGGTTTGCAGGGGTGTGATGGCTTTTCCTGCTGGTGGCTTTGGCCTCGGCATGAGTGTGTCGTTCTGGAGCAGAGGAGGTGTAGGAAGGTCTGGTAGGGGATTGTCAGTCCCCATCAGTGCGGTGCAGGGGCAGGGGCACACAGCCAGGCTGTTATTTATGGACGTTTCTCTGCTTGGTGTGTAGCAGTCTGGGGTCAGCCTGTGCCTGCTGCTGTGGCTCTGCTGAATGCCACAGAGCCGTGCCAGAACCTGTCAGCGGGATTTGTGGCCCTTCCTATCTGCCTCCAGAGATCACTGGTCGTGTTCCAGGAGTACTGAGCAGGGGAAGGGCACCGCTGCTGACAGTTTAATTAGGGCTGTTGTGCAGTGGAATCTCTCCGGTGAGGATGTCTTGCTCTCCCTTGGGGACTGGCACCTCCTCACTGCAGGGTTCTGTTTGCTCTTTGCTCATCATCACTTCTCCTTAAAAATCAAAAAAACCCCAGTCCATGTGAGGGGAAGTTTTCAGCACTGTGGGCTCGTGAACAACCAGCCAAGGCCCACTGCCACCTTCTTGTTTGAACATGACAATTCTGTCCGACATGGATGGTGATCTTAAACACCATTATTGGATGGGAGGTCCCAGCACCCTCTCCCAGGTCAGGAGAGTTGTTTGGGCTCTCAGAGCTGTCCTGGTGCCTGGAAGAGGAATTTGCCTTGTTGCAGCCACTGCACTGGGGGTACTCAGTGTTAGCGTAGGTTGGAGGCTGTCTCTAGCAAAACTGGGGTGTCCTCCCCTTCTTCAGGTGCAGGTTTGTGTCTCTGAGCTCTTACAGGTGGGCAAATGGACACTCCAGAGCTGTGGGGACAGTACTGGGAGGGTGTGGGCTCTGCTGGGAGCAAATAGAGAGAGATGGGACATTTCATAGAAACAGTGATCTCACTGGTCTCACAGAATGTTTGGATTTGTTCCTCTCCTCATGTGCCCTCTGAAATGGTGACAGCCAGCCTTGCTCCTGCCACCCCCGGGGCTGCCAGAGGTGAAGGCAGTGAGCCCTGACCCTGGCAGGGTTCTGTCTTTTGTCCCTTCTTTTCTGTGGTAATAGAAGTGTGAAGGCTTGTTGCCTTCCACTGCCCTCTCTCCTGGACCGTTCATCTCCTTGGGAAGGGGAAAGGTCAGAAGTCAAGGCACCCTTTGCATTTTTAGGATGGCATCCTGTTCTTTGCCTGCCTGATTGCTGCTAGTTTAACTCTCAGACCTAGCTGCCGGCTTCCAAGTGGCCTCTGAGATGCTACTTAAATTCCACTGGGTTCGATAACACAGGTAAAGCCCTCGGTGATTGGGGTGAGGGGCCTGCATGTCTGGTGATCTCTGTGATCTCCACTTTCAGCTGGAGATGTTGAAAAGCCGAGTCCCACTGAGTCTGTAACTCTTGATGTGCATGGAGGAGCTGGAGCTCAGCCACCCACAGGCTGTCTGTGCTCCTGGGCCAGCCCCTGGCACCTTCAGAAAGGACATGCTGAGGCAGAAAGGCACCAAGGAGAGCTGCAAAGTGGCTAAAGAGGAGACCATTACTAGATTTAGTGTGGGTGACACTGTCACTGTTGTGATGTGGCCTGGAGAAGCTCAGCCTGAACTGCTGGTCTAAAGCTGGTCTAAGTTGTCCTGAACTCAAGTTTTCGTCCAGGTGAGATCCTGCTGTCTTCTGATTTTCAGCTCAGGTGGAGGTAAAGCCTGGCCCTAGGTAAGAAGGAGAATTAATGCTCATTTGAGGAAGCATCAGAGTCTGAGACACAATGAAAACCCTTGGGAGCATCCCTAGTGCTGAGCAGAAAGCAGCTGAATTGTAATCGCCTCATTGAAAGAAAAGGCTTCTATTAGTCACAAGCAGTCTGTTAAAAGGCTCCAGAGTGAGTTACCCCACACTGAACTGGGTTTCTTTCTGCCAACTCCACTGAGTTTTCACCCATCACCTGGCGAGCGGGGAGGGAATGCTCAGGGGGACCTGCTGTCCTTGCTCCATTGGCACAGCCCTGAAGCCCAACACAATCCTGGAGCTCAACACAACCCTGGAGCCTGGCATAGCCCTGGTGACTGGCACAGTCCTGGAGCCCAGCAGAACCCCAGTGCCTGGCACAGCCCTGGAGCCTAGCACGGCCCTGGAGCCTGGCACTGCCCTGGAGCCCAACACAGTCCTGGAGCCCAACACAGTCCTGGAGCTCAACACAACCCTGGAGCCCAACACAATCCTGGAGCTCGACACAACCCTGGAGCCTGGCACGGCCCTGGAGCCTGGCATGGTCCTGGAGCCCAATACAGTCCTGGAGCTTGACACAACTCTGGAGCCTGGCACAGCCCTGGTGACTGGCACAGTCCTGGAGCCCAGCAGAACCCCAGTGCCTGGCACAGCCCTGGAGCCTGGCATAGCCCTGGAGACCAACACAATCCTGGAGACCAACACAATCCTGGAGCCTGGCATGGTCCTGGAGCCCAACACAGTCCTGGAGACCAACACAATTCTGGAGCCTGGCACATCCCCAGACCCCGGCACATCCCCAAAGCCCGGCATATCCCCAGAGCCTGGCACAATCCTGGAGCCTGGCATGGTCCTGGAGCCTGACACAGTCCTAGAGCCCGGCACAACCCTGGAGGCTGGCACAGTTCTGGAGCCTGGCACAACGCTGGAGCCCTGCACAGCCCCAGAGCCTGACCACACGCACCATCATGGGACAGGCAGCTCAGGTTTGTGGTACAGGTTGGAAGCCTCGGCGGGAAATGTGTCTGGCTGACAGTTTCGTTTCCCTGAGAGGCAGCTTTGCTTTGTCCATCACCTCCTGGCTGCTGGAGGCTCATTGTTTAGTCAGCTGAAGGCTGTGACTGAACTTCTGAACCTCTCGCCTGCGATCGAGCTCGGTGTTGGTTGAAGGTCCATCGTGGGCTCCCCTGGGAGCCCATCTCTGCCCAGGCAGGGGGTGGGCAGGCTGTACCTCGGGGAGCCCAAACCTTGCTTTTCTTCATCGCTTTTCCTCTTAAATCAGTCTCATGTCCCCGACTTCCCGAGGATCCCGCCTCGCTGAACCCTCACAAAGGACACTGCCTGGCCTTTGAGCAGAAGGCGGTGATGCTTCCCATAATTTATTCTTTCTCTCCCGTTTCCCCGAACAGTGTCATTACCCTTTTCCCAAATTTCATCGCATTAAACTCTGTCGCTCTGAATTAGGAGCTCGTTTGCAGGAGGCCTGGAGGGCATGGAGGGGGAGACCCACAGCCCCCACCCGCCCCCGGGCTGGGAAGTAGGTTATTATGATTTCCACTCGGTATGTGCCAGCCTGCAGCACAGAGCAGGGAATTGTCCGGCTCATTCAGGAAATCTGGGGCACTGCCAAGAATAACACCCCTGTCTTCTAACCCCTGATTTGTGTCACTGAAATTGCTTCTAATATTTTCCATTGTTGTGCTTCGGGTCTCGCTGAGCTGCTCTGAGAGCCAAGTGCTGCCGGCGAGTTGGGCTCCCTGGAGCCAGGCTTGGCTCTGCTGGGACCCTCATGAAAATGTGGGTTTTAGGTGTTTAAGGTGAAAGATTCAGGAAAATACAAGCCACTGTGTCATTTGGCCAGGCAGCCCATTCTCTCTTACGGTGCTGAGGTCTGAAGGAAAGGACTAAAGAAAAGGCAGCCCCTCTTGCATGACCAGAGCTGGGAAAACCTGGAGGCTGCAGCCCTAGAACACCTTGGCACACACCTGGAGATGGGAAGTTGTTCCTGCCTCGCCGTGCAGGGAAGTATTTGCAATCCACAGGCGTCACGGCTCGGCTGAGCAGGGTGCTTGGCAAAGAGCTTCCCAAGTTCCAGTGCTCTGCCAGCACGGGATTGATACGGGATCACTGCAGTCCCCAGGGATACGTGGCCATGGAAAGCGACTAAAGCGTTAGATGAGAAGATAACTGGCTTTGTGAAGCAGCATTTCATCACGGGTTCATTAGTTCGGGGAGACGAGTGTTTGGGCTTCAATGCTACCTTTGTGTTATAAATAATCTTCTCTTCTGGAGGGAGGGGTTTTGAAAAATCATCAGGTCCTTAAAAGAGCCAACGCTGAGGCTCGAGGATTTCAGCTCTAGTGCATCGAAGGTGCAAAGTTTGTGGAGTTTGGCCTAACCCAGGATGTCCCTGTGTGGTAAAAGAATTGATAGAAGAAAGGTCTTTAAGCAGGTACATAGCTCTGTCTGGCAAGAGGGAGTATTTTGATGGCAAATGTGAATATTTGGAGAATGGCACATTCACCTCAACCTTCCCCAAACCTCCCTAATCACAAAACCTTCCCAGGCAGCACCAGGCTTGGCAGAAGGTGTTGTGTGAGCCAGGAGCAGGATTTAGCACAGAGGAGAAATCAGGAAGTCAATTGTGTTCCTGCAGGAGAAAAACAGAGCCAATATTTGATGGATGGGGGATTCAATAAACAGAACTCAGTAACGTGGTTATTAGATTTCCATGTACTGTAGGTTAGAACTGATTTTTCAAGCATGACAAGTTGACATCCCCCAGCTTTGGGTTCCTTTTGGGAAGGTAATCCCTGTCCTTTCCCAGCTTGGATTTTATGTGGCTGCCTCAGACTTTTGAGTTGTCTTTGACAATTGATAACTTTGCAGATTTATCTCCTGGTATGCACAAGCTGTCCTGCCCCAAAACTGCAACCCCTGCCTTGCGCTGTTTCCATCTGTGATCCTTTTTTCTCTGAGTGCACAATTAGTGTTTTGGAGCCAGTGTGGGGTGTTTCGTGCCAAGAATTTTGGAGACATTTTGGAAGCCTGCATGGGGTGCCAGTTATAATGACACAAAATGAAATGTGTAATCACAGACCTGCTTTTTCTGTCACTAATTAGTTACAGCTTTAGCTGGAATGGGAAGAGAAGCCAGGGGGGCTCCCAACTTGCAAATAGGAGGGAGAAGCTGCAGCCAGCACAGCCCACGTGCGTGGGGGACCCTCGGTTCAGCGAGTGCTGCTGTAATTGTTACCAGGTGGTCCCAGATTGTACAAGGGCTTGTAATTTAATCACAGCTCTGTATGTGTAGTTGGTAACTGACCTGAAGGCCCTGTGACACCGTTGGTGGCTGCACTCTGTTCCTCCCTGGGATGGATCAGCTGGAATAGATGGGTCCCCATGGCTTCTCTTAGCCCAGGGCTCTCCCCAGTCCAGCCTGGGCTCAGCAGATGGTTGGGGTGGGTGAGTGAGAGCTGCTGGACCAGGTGCCACCACTGCGTATCTTGCTCTGTGTCATCAGGTGATGCTCTTTGCTCCGGGTTTGCCAGGTTTTTGGGAGATGTGTTCCTACCAGTCCCGTCGCTCCTGGAGTTTGCAGCAGTTTGTTCGATGAGAAGTGGAAGGAAAAGAGGAGGTGAGGGAAAAAGAATGAAGAGAGGAGCTGGCCGTCACCACAGCTCTGTCCAGATCAGTGAACAGAGAGAAAATTTCATTGTCCAAATCTTTAAACAGATTTAAAAAGGAAGATGGATGCTTGTTCTGCGTCCTTACCCCCTGACAAAGCACCACACACGTGACAGTGCCCCTGCTCACAACGTTTCTGCTTTTGAGATCAGCATTTCCCAGTGGGAAATATAAACCACGGGCTGCTTTTCATGAGTTATGAGAAGTACACACTTCCCTGGAAAATCATAACCTTGTTTGTGGATTTATGGGGACGATTTGGAAAGGTGGATTTCAGAAGCCTAATTGAGCATTCTGTGTCTCTGTGTCCATTTTACACTCCGCTGGGTGAGAACAGAGAAACGTGGCTGCTCAGGCTTACTTACAGTTTAGCTCCATTTCATCCTCTGGGCCGCCCGAAGGTGACGCCACGTTGGGGTAGCCAGCTCCCGGGGAAGCTCGGTGCAGAGGTGGGAGCAGCTCCCAGTGGATTGTTCCAGAAAGATCCCTCCAATTCCAACACAAGTAACTTGTATTTGTTGCCTCAAGCTCTTGCGTGAGTCGTTTTCTGACTGTTTTACCCACTTGTTGGCTGGAAAAGCATCATTGCACCACAGCCTCAATGTTTTCCTGCGAGTTCTCAAGGAAAGCCCTTAGACCCTCCCTGAGGTAATTTCCTTCCTATCCTAAATTTTGAGACTTTGTGCGTTGAGCACCGCACTGTCAAGCGAAAAAAAAAAAAAACAACTTTCCAAAATGTTTCAACAGTGGTTTTTGATCACTTTTCAAGTGTTTTTTGGGGCTGTGGGCACGTCACCAGGGATGGGGTGTTTGCCCTTCTGATGGTGAGTGGGAATCATCCTCTTCCTCCTCCTTGCAGCCGCCTGTGGTTCTGGCGTTTGTCTCAATGGTGGGAGCTGCCGAGAGGGATCCTCGGAGCTCTGTCACTGCTCCTCTGGCTTCCAGGGCCCTCACTGCCAGCACGGCAAGCATCCCTGCCAAATTCCTCCTTTAATTCCGAGCTGGAAGAGGAGAGGCTTTGGAGCGAGGGATGCCCAGATTTATTTACGTTTTATCGTCGCCGTTGTTTTATCTGCAAAACTCCGACAATCTCCCCTCGGCTTTTGTGGTGTTTGGGGAACTTGGATGTTTGGAAAGGAAATACTTATCGTGACTTGCTGTGAAACACAGCTCCGTGCTGTACAATGGCCTTTATTCCTGGCTGCCATCCGCAGCGGGATTTGCTGGAATTGGAGAAGGAAGCTGATTAAAGTTGGGTCAAACAAAGGAACCCCGGGGTCACGGCCTGTGGGGCGAGCTGGGCCCGGCGCACTGTGGCAATGAGTGCCACCTCGGAAAGGAACGTCCTCATATCTTTGGCCAGGCTGCGTTTTGGGGCTGCTAAGCTTTATTTAATGAACCTCTGTGTGATATTCAAACTCCCTCTTGAAGGTTATTGAGTTTCCTACGTTTGGTGGCTCACAGATGTTCTGGTTTGGGAACGTGATAGTCCATAGCAAACAACCCCTAAAAGATGGGATGTTCCCTAGGCTGAGAACACGTTCCTTGGGCTGCAGGGACACAGGCTTGTCTCTCTCCTCCCTCTCACTGCTGAGACTGCAAGGTCCAGGGCAGTAGTGATTGCTCACATCATCTTCAGATGATGCTGATTTATAGCGCCAAATTAGATAATGAGACCTTTTTCTTTACCATCCATGAGTTCCTTGTATCTGTTCCTTCCAAGACCCTCAGTTCTGTCCTCTTTTGGAATCAGAGATGTATGGAGGTAGGGGAGCTGACCTGGAAGGGCTGGAGAGGAGCATTTTATCAAAACCTGGGACCCCCCCTAACCCTGAGTAATCAGATCCAAGGGCAGAAAGGTGAGGTGTGAATCAATCAGTGCAGGGGACACGCATGTCCTCTCTCGTCCACGCTGATGGAGTAAATGTTGGGTGTTTTCCTGTGCAGAACCCGAGAGGTAAAAAGCATTTTCACACTTGGAAACGTTTAGCAATTCCCACAATTATAATTGGTTGCAGCTTTGAAAATAGAACACACATTTTGGAGACCCCCCCCAATATTTTATTAAAAGGGAAATGATTGGCTTGATTTGGAGGAGAGGAAAATACTGGAGTGGCATGGATGTTACTGACTGCCTTGCACAAGGGACCTGAAGTTGGGGCTTTGGGTCTATATAAAATATAACACACCTGTTATGTTTTTTATAGATGTCTGAGATCCTGAATATCTGTTGTTACATCCCACTGTCTGCATTTTGGCAGACTGGTAGGAATGGGCTGTGAAAAAGGAATGGCCAAGGATACATAAGAACACAAATTATGGCTCTGCTACCTGAAGTTAAAGGAAGAAACCAGTCCAAACTCTGGCATTTTGGAGTGCACTAATTACAAGGAACAGGGAAGAATGTGAAGTGGAGGGGATAAATCATTCTTTGAGCTGCTTGTCCTTTGTAAAGGAGTTTGTAAAGCATTAATTGTCCTTTTGCCTCCTGGCAGAGCAAAGCCCAGCTGAACCGGGAGCATTCCTCTGCATTTGCAACCTCAAATTATTTTCATTCCCGGGTGATTTATATTTCACACCCAGGACAGAGATGACCCCCTGCCATCCCATTCCTTGCCACCCCTTTCTGTGAGACACTACTTTGCTGTTTCCCAGGCCCATTGTTTGTAAAGGTTTGAGCATTTTCTTTATCTGCAGGTGAAGGACAGATACAGACACAGGGGACGGGGGGCAGTGCTCAGTTTGCAAGCACCTTCAGAAAGCTTTCCTGACTTTCCCGTTTCATTTTAACTTTTGTTTTTATCCTGCTTTTAAAGATATGTTGCCCCTGAAAAATTCCAAAAGACCAATGAAACAGCTATATTAGCACTAGCTTGCAGAAAATCTATATTTTTTTTGTCTGTTTCTGGATGCCTTTTGTTATTTGTAGCATTTTTCCAAACCCACAGTCTTTGCCACAGAGAATGTATGGATTGAGGATACAGGAAGACCCCAGTCACAAGTTCATCCTTCCCTTCATCTTCATTTCTTACTGGCTCCCGTCAATGGTTCTTTTTGGTAAATACTTTTTGGGAACAAATTTCTCGTGGAAACCTAATTGTCTGGATTCTCATCTTCTCTTTCACTGTTAAAAGTGCTCTGCGTGGTTGGCTTTGCTCATCAGTCAATATTTGTGCTGGATTTTCCTAATAGGATGAGAGGCTGCTTTGGGGAAGGACACCTCGTCAGTGACTCATTCTTTCCTTATGTGTCACCTGTCAGAGGAGCTATCCTGGTGTTTGAGGTGATGGTTCCTCCTTGAGAAGGGATGGAGCTGTGGAGCACTGGGCTGGAGTGGCTCTGGATGAGGGCAGGATGAGGCTGTTTGGTGAAAAGGACATGAAAATAACCCGTGTGAGTGAAGCTGTGATGTTTGTGTGTCACTCGTCTTCAAGAAATCCGGGTCTGATCCGAATGGAACTGTTTTTTCTTGCCTGGAAAGAAACACAGACGTGTTTGCTTTAGAGGCAGGACGCTCCCTGTCCTGGCCAGACTCCTATCAGAGCTTTCAGCACGGGATATTTTTGCTGGCCAGCCCCGAGCAGCAGCAGCCGGGTGTTTACCCTGGCTGGGCCGCCGGCGGCTCCCCAGCGCTCGCCTTCCAGGGTGAGGTGCTGTCCTTCCTGCTCTCCTGAGCTGCTGACAGGGAGAGCATTCGCTCACCCTCTGGGTTCAATCACCTCGTGGTGAAGGCAGAGCCCTTGGTGGGGCTGTGTGAGCTCTTGCAGGAAGCTCTGCAGAGCATCGCCTGTGCCCGTCCAGGCTTCAACACCTTTTCTGTTGCCTCTTAGTGGCTTTTTGATCCTGTCAGATGCTCTCAGTGTAGAAATTAATTTATTTTTTTTTCCCTGCTCTGCTTGTCCAGCTGCCATCAGGTGGGCTTTGCTTTGCAGCAAACTGTGGCAAAGGTTGAGCTGGACAATATTCCAGTGACCACAGACTGGCTTTGAGCTGAGGAAGCAGCTGAGTTGTCCTGAACTCCTTTGGTAGCTTCCATCCTTGGTAGGTGAAAGGGTTGTAAATGGAATATTCAAAGTTTGGGGCCAGGCTCCCTTTAGAGCTCCCTTTTGGGGGCTTGGACGTAAATGACCTTTCAGTGCAGGCTGGTTGCTGGAGGGAGGGGGTGTCGGAGAGCCTGGGCTCTGCTCCAAGCCTGCCCGGCCTTCCTGGGAATCCTTGGACCACCCAGCGCTCTGGGGTCCGGTGCTGGTGAACCCGTCAGACCCCAGTGAGCGGGACCTGTGTGTGTGGGAGGTGGCTGTGACCGGGGGTGTGAAGGTGGGTGTTATTTGCATCTCCTGCTGTAAATCAGCTGCTCGGCTTCACCCTTCGCTTACTGGAACCTCGCAGCAGAGTGGATGTTTCAGCAACACTCAGGCTCTGGGGCTCTGATGTGGGAACTGCGCCGTGCCGGGGGCCGGGAGCGTTCCTAATTAGCCCGGCTGTGTTTTGAAGCATGGGCCAGCCCAAACCTCCTTTGGCTCGGCACAAAGGAGAGGTCAGCTGTGGCGAGCAGGGCCGTGATTAGTGCCTGTGCCTGAAGGCCAGCTCCAATGGCTTTGTCACCCGCCGCTTCAGGACACCATTATTATTGTCTCTTTCTTTTATAGCGCTGCCCTCATTCACCCAGCCTTTGACGTGCCCTCGGCGTTGTTTGATTGACTAAGGACCTGATTTCTCCTGCTAATCTCTTCCGAGCTGTTCAGTTGGAAGCCTTTGGGTGTGTTAGGGCTGGGACAGAGGGGTTTGCTGGAGGCCAGAGAAACATGGGACTGCGAAATACTGGAGGTGTTGGAAGTCAAAATGGGAGGGGTTTAGTCTTTGGAAGCAAAGCACGGGCAGTATTTTCTCGGATTCAGGAGCCAGATGCTCTTTCCAAGATGGAGATGCTCGCGTGACAGCGCCGGTTCAGACTCCAGCGACTTCCCCAGTCCAAGGAGAGCCTGGTGCAGACTTCAGAGTGACGGTAGCAAGATACTGTGATTGATGCTTCCTGGGCTTGCAGTTCATGAGGCCAATTTAAAATCCGTTTTGTGGAATTAAATGGCTGGAATTGTTCTTCAGCTGTCAGTTCATTGGAGAGAATCCACGGTTAATAATACCAGGGCTAAATTAAGCAGAGCACTTCTCCAGCAGCCAAGAAGTCCGAATACTTTTATTTATAAGCAGCCTCTTGATTCACAAGGTTAGCCTTCTGCTGGGAGGGGAGAGGAGCCTGAGGCCAGAGGAGATTCCTGCTGGGATTTTCTTGTATTTTGGCTCAGGAAGGCAGTGGAACAAGGGTGGCTTGTGCAGAGCTCGGCCGCGTCCTGTGCTATCGGCTTGTCCATCAGCCAAGCGCGGTATTTAAGAGCTGGCAAACAGGTAGGGCTGAGCTCTTTGAAGAAATCTGTGAGAGGAAACAAGCCAAGGCGATGCAGGGGCTTATTCAGCTAAAAACCATCTTTTGTAAAGGGAGTTTGGAAGAAAAGAGAAAATGTGCTGGAGCCGGGGGAGCATCTGTTGTTGTACCTGCAAAAGAAATGTCCTTGTACCTGTGGGGTGACCCCAGATGCAGAGTCCCTCACTGAGATGTGTTGGTCAAACACGGCACCATTCATCACACCCGGCACCACCTCTGGCCTCCATGTAGCTACAGGGCAACAAATCTATGAATAACTGAGTAGTTCGTATGATCTGAGTTTCTAAAGGTGAGCTGGAGTACAGCAAACGGCCTTTTGGATGCGTATGAAGTTGTGCAGCTCTGTCCAGCTCCATCGGTGAGTGATGGAGCGCGTGCAGAGGCGAAAGTGTTGCTAGCCATTTGTTTAAAGGAACACGATAGTGGGTGAAACAGAGCTAAAATCTGATGGGCTTTAGTGGATTTGAAATATGGCTGGCTTTGTTCTTTTCAGGCTTTCCTTGGGCTGAGCTCAAGAATTAAGGATTTCATGATCATTTAAAGGAGATTATCATATTGAGTGGAAGAAAATGCACAGCTCAAGTCCTTTGGATGAGTTGTAACCCTCTGCTCAGGTTTTGGCAAATAAGTCAGAGCGGAATCTTTTCACTGGCATTGCACTGATTTGAAACGTTCACACAGGCCTTTACTGCTGCTCATGTTAAGATCCACCAGGGGTAAGAAAACTTCGAAGGAAATGACCCATTGTGCCACCTGAAGAAGGCAAAACCCCCGCTTTGTTGTGAGGGATGGGCGCCTTGGGCCAAGTCATGTGAAGAGCTGGATGGCATTTTCAAAGCGCGGCATCCCCTTCCGCGAGGGCTCCCTGGCACCTCCCGTGATCCCTCCTCCGCCGCGGCAGTGCCGGTCCCGTGGCGGAGCGGCAGCCCCCGCTCGAATCTCCCTGCAAGGGTTTCCTTGGAGCTTCCCAGCCAGCTGTGACCAATTAAACAGGGGCCGTGGCTGCAAAACCGCAGCCGCTCCGCAGAGCTGAGCGAGGGCTGCGCGGGGTTTATGGTTCTGAGAGCGGCGAGCTCTGCCCGAGGTGTTTTCACTCGGGGAAAGCCAGGCTTGTGAGCTCGGAGGTGAGTCAAGGCACATTTATGGAGGAGAATGGATTATTTTCCAGGCAAGGTGAAATGCTCCGGTGTAACTGGACCACTGGGATCCTATCGTGTAATTGGTAATAAGAAGGATTTGTTACATGAATGCCAAGTAGACTGAATTAAAGCTGAATTCTTGGATCGTTTCTGGAGAGGGTTGAGCCCATCCCCCTCGTCAGGTAGCCAAGGACCATTCCAAGCTCACAATTCCTCACCAATTACTGGTTTCTTGCAATGAGAGAGAACATGATTGTGAGTGAGAGACTAAAATCTTCAAGTCTTCGGTGGATTCACAAAAGAGAAATGACAGGGGACAGCTTAACTCCCTGACTGTGACAGAATCATCAAATCCTTTAGGCTGGAAAAGACCTTTAAGATCATCAGGTCCAATTATTCACCAAATCTTCCCTTGTTTTCAAAGGATCTGCTGAAAATCAGTGGTGTGGGAGCCACACCAGCCCTGGGCAAAAGGGCCCGGTTCCAACCTAAATAGGAGGGTTGGTGAGTGAGATGAGGAGTGAGGGCCACAGCAGGAACGAGGAGCATTGCTGCAAAGCTGCCTGGAATTTGTAGAATTAATTTATGCTTAAACACACAGCCCACTCTGCAATAAATCGTCGGTATGTTATGCTTTCTGTTTCTGGGTTTGGAAAGGTTGGAGAAAACATTTTTTTAATTCATTAAGTGCTGCCTTCTCTGAGGCATCATTTTAAAGCTGTGTTCTCTGGCAGGTGATAACATCTTTCAAGCAGCCTCAGAAATGCCTTATCCCCACCTCAGCAACAGCTTTTCCTTTCATTTTTTCCTTGTTTGTTGTGTCTCTGTTTTGTTTCCTGTGCTGCATGGGCTCAGCACAACAGTATAATTGTTTTAATAATTTAGAAACAAACATATATTGAGATTCCAGTCATTACAAATAACGTTTTTTTTTCTGGGAAGATGCTCAGAGGGTTCCCTCCCCAGAGGTTTAATCCATGTGAGTTATGTGAGGAAGGGAGGACACTTTCCACACATTCTTGATCCAATTTTCAGTGTGTGCAAGTTCCTGTTGTGCAATGGAGTTTTCCCCTTGGGCTGGAGCTTGATATTCTGGGCAGCCTGGACCCAGACTGAGTTGTTTGATAGCGGAGAAGGAGGAAGATCTCCCACCAACAACCTCCACAGAGAAATACAGGTGGCACCAGCCTGTGAAGGAGTTTGCCACCGTCACTTTTTACTGTTTTATGAAGTTCAAGTGGAAAATGTTACCTTGGAAAATGGGAGTCCTCCTGCATCAGTGGCACCAGGACAAAAGCATCAACTCAGGGAATTTGTTCCTCTGCAGCTTCTTGATCATGGGATTATAGAATTACAGAATATCCTGGGTTGGAAGGGACCCACAAGAACCATCAAAGCCGTGCCGGGGCTGGAGCTGTGCTGTTGTGGCCGTGGTTCTTCCTGCACATTCCCCAGCAGAGGAATCTCTAGGCTGAAAGGAGAGTCCAGGGGACCCTCACCATTCTGGGCTGAGATTCCCCCTCCCCAGCGTGGCTGGTTTCCTCCCAGACACACTTAATTTTATGGGGCTGCAGTTTCCCGTGGCTCAGCTTGCAGACAGTGACACATGTGCTGTGTCTAACGGTGCAGCCGCTTTTCCCTTGCATGATTCAATGTTTATGGGGCTTCTGCAACCCCTCGACATTCCTGCTGGCCACAGGGGCACCTGTTAGACCCCCGCTCTCTGTAAACCAGCCAAAACCCAGTTTTGGAGGCCAACAGGTGTTTCTAGTTTGTGGTATGTTAATGGATATTGACTGCCTGTCTTCCCGCCTCTCCAAGCCAATAAACCCATGGATCTGGAAATCCTCCACTCCACACTGGAGCAGCAGGCCCGGCACGGGATGCCAAGAGGCCAAGCAAGCTCCTTCTCCACGGCAGGCGTCGCGCAGGCTCACGGGCCGGGCGCCGGGGCTGCTGGCCCCGAGCTGCTCTCTGAAGTCATTCCTTTGTGTTTGACTTTCCGTTTATCCCGGAAAGTTGGCTGGAAAGCCTGGCACGCTGCGGCTTTTCGGGCACTGCCATCGCCGTTGGGTTTTGTCTTGCACGGGGCTGTCCGTGCGGGGCCATCGGCTGGTCCAGCCCCACAAGTGGCCACCAGTAGCTTGGTGGTGGAAGCAGGTTTTGGTGGTTTTTGGCCCACTAAGGGCATCTGCCTTTTCCAGGTACCTTCAATCACGGCATCTCCACGAGGTCTTGTAGGTGGCAGAGCCTTGGTTTGAGGTGGGACTCCGCTGCAGATGGGCTCTGCTAATGCAAAAATAAGTAGAATAACCCATGTTCGCTGGTTAAAATAGGGATTCTTTTCCTTAAGAGTTTTATGTGCCTTGCTTAAAGACTGGCTAGACCATTCCCAGAGGTCCAACCCAGCTCTTCTCGCCAGGAGCTGTTTCAAATCACGGATAATGGGAGTCAGTTCTGTGATTCATGGTCCTGATGTGACTGTCAGAGATCAAAGGGCCAAAATAACCGAGCCCAGTGTAAGGAAGGCAGCGGCTGGCGGGGGCTGGGCTCCCCTGGCTGGGTTAAGTGGAGAAAGGGGCAGGAGGGTTCCTAGCAGTTAAAGAGGGTCTGGGGGGTGTCGTGCCTTTCCTTGGCATGCCCTTGTGTTGTGTGAGGGGTGTTGGATTTCAGCCTGCAGATGCGGAGGCGATGGATGCCAGATGTGCGTCATTAGAGGATACCTCTCCTTACCAGCTGCAGATTGTCCATCGCTTCCTCTGCTCTTTTCATCGGGAGAAGCTTGTATTCCCACTATTTCCTGCTGTCTCAGGCTTCCCTTCAGCTGGTAAGTCATGGAATTGTGCAGCCCAAACCAGTCACGTGTGCAAAGTCAGGCACTGTGTGTTGATTTCTATTTTTTCAGGAGCTCGGTTAGGATTTGCCTTGATAAACTTGCCCAGAAAATTCCATTTTATATTTAACTTGCAAAATGAATCCCCAGAAAACTCCAAGGATTTAAGTGGAAGAGTGCTGGAGATGGTTTTGTACTTATGTGAGAAGAAGACATGGCTTTTCACTTTGTGGTCTCTGGTGCAACAGGATATGCTCCTAAAAAATGTGTGTTTTTAAACTGAAGAAATGGTTAAAAGATAGGAATACGGAACTCTTATGGTATAATTAGGGATAAATTCATTAGGAAAATGTTCACACTTTACCCAGGCTTTTCATCAGCAGGAATCTGAGGTTTCTGTGAGTTTCCATGTGTTTGATACCTTGCTGCAGGGCACTTGTTGAGTTCTGTGAATATGCCATTTCCCAGGCCCTTGGAAGCTCATTTTTCCTGCCTGTATCTCCCAAACAGAACACTTTAGCAAGCTCCCTTCTTGAAATGGCTTGAAAGGTCTTTTTTATTTTTTCAAACCTAAAAGAAAGGTTCATTATAAGGAGGACAAGGGCAGCAACTCCCTTTCCTGAGCACTTCCCGTGGCTCTTCCCACCTGGCTCCGTGCTGGCCTTGCCTTGGGGCTGTGTCTGGCTGAGGAGGAGGAAGGTGAGGAGCATTCCATGGGTTCCTGTGGAAGAGGTGCAGGAAAAGAGAGGAAAAATGACCTGGATATCTTCTAAGGAAAGTGTTTGGAGGTACCTGTCCCTTCCATGCTGCCGTCCTGGCACGTTCCGTGGTTGGAAATGCAGCATTAGCTTTGACCTTTCCCAATATTCAGCAGAGAGCAGGGGTGTTTGAAATGTGTAGGAGAAACAGATGTAGAAAATGAGTTTTGGGAAGCAGCAGACCAGGTAATTTTTCTGGTTTAAAATGATTTAGGCATTATCCCCCTCCATACAGGCTGGGAACCTGCCCTGGATTGCACAGCAGAGTAGTGACTCCTGGCAAAAAAATACATTATTTCAGTCTCCTTTTTCCCCAGTTGCTCAGGATCTCACCTCATTAATAGTGGAGATTTTGGAATGTCAGATATTTGGCGTATCTGGCTATTGGAGCTGTACAATAGGACCCTGTGGCTGGCTGTCACTGAGCCCCATCTTTCTGTAGGGAGGTGTTTGATCTGCACCTGGTTATGCTGGGACTGGCCCTGCCCAGGAAACCTCTCCCACCTTAAACAACTGCTCCTTCCAGGAGGTGAATTTCCAGTTTAAAACATGACATTTATGCTTTTTTTTTTTTTTTTAAAACTCATGAATCTCCCCAGAATCGAGTAGCCCTGACCCTTTCATTAGAGACAAAAGGGAGTGTGTATAAATGTCTTTTGTGGCTTGGCAGTAAACTTGCTGAGGACGACATAAAACGTGCTCATTAAATGCTCTTTACCCAGCATTGCTTTTTGTTTTCAGCAGCACTGTGATGTTTCATCCCACCATTAATTGCCTAATACCAATTATGGCATAAACAAGCCATTTGCTAGTGTAACTTTTTCCATTTATTTTCCGAGGTTCTTACTCTTGACACCCATTATGCATCTGGGAACATGAGGTGCAATATTTGTGGGGAAATATAAATAACGAGATCGGTGATCAATAGTTTTACACAGACCTTCCTGTGCCATAAATGCGACCGTGGCTCTTGAGAACCTTGCAAAACGCTCCCCCCACTTGGATGCTTTGTTGTATTGAGCTTAATTATACGGAGACAAAGAGACTTGGAGAAGACTCTTTTTTCCCAGGGATGTGCCGGTTTTTCGGCGTAAGACACGGGCTGTCCGTTGCGCGCTGGCAGCCGAGCGGGCGGCCTCGAGGGAGAGGTGGGCATTGCCTGGCTGTCACAGACACCCCCAACGCTGCCAAGTGCCTCGAAAGACTGGGCACAGGCAGAGGGGCAGAGCTGACCCCTCCTTACAGCCCTTCTGCACGAGGTCATCGTCTTCTTCATGGCATTTCAGCTTCTGGCTCTGTTCCGGCCAAAATCTGGGAGCTGGCCAGAAGGAGCAGCAAGGCTCCAGCACTTTGAAAGGTACTGGTTTAGGATTCCTCTTGGAATAAAGAGGGTGGCTTCTGGAGCTTCCTACTCGGATGAGTGAGTTTAAACCTGATAGCTGAAACATCTGGATGTCACACTGACTCTTCCCTTGCCTGTAGCTCTCATTTCTCACTCTGGTAGCGGAGCTTTATCCTGTGTCATTGCTGCTCCTGGAAAATGGTGTCAAGCCTGGTCCCCCCAGTGCAGAGATGGGCACTGCCAGGCTCCTTGTGTTAGGAATCACAGCTAGAAAGACTCATGAGGTAGGAGAGACTTTTGATGTTTAGCTGGAGAAATGGGAATGAGCCAGGCTTATGAGCCCTGGCTATGGGAAGCAGCACAACCAGGCTGGGATGTGTCCAGAGCCCAGACTTGCTTCCTGGGGCATGTGTGGTGCTCAGAGCCATCCACTCCTCCAGTCCCTGCCTGAACCCGTTACAGCTTAGCCTGGTGCTACAGAGTTTCTTCTGAGCCCTCAAACTAGATCTTGCTAAATTCCCCCCCTTAATTCCATGTGAATCTCTTTGGCTTCATAAGTGGTGAGAAGGGAGCTCCGTGCTTTTCCTGCTGCCATGCTGGCAGCGAGTCGTGGTCGCTGGTGTCCATTCAGAAGCCACCTGCCATGGGGACGCCCCACTGAAGGTCACCAGCTCCCTGGTGAGCACAGAGCTTCACCCTGGCACAGATTTTGCTGCGAGAAACAACTGAAAATGGGACAAACCTGCTGGAGACTCTCAAACCTCCCTACGCTCAGCCTTGGCAAAGCCTCTGCGATCTCACAGAGCTGAAGTCGTTTCAAAGGGTTGGAAACTTTGAAGGAAGTCTCTTCACCTTCTCTATAAGAGAAATACAGGTTCTTTCCCAGGAGAGTCATCTTCCCGTCTTCCCATTAAATACAGTTTTGGCCATAGAGTGGGAAAAAATCATCAAAGCCCAGCCGGTGCGCTGAGCTCCTGAAGGGAAGCCCTGGAAAGCCTCGGAAAGGCTGCCAGGCGCAGTATATTTTTTATTGCATCCATTATATAATGTGTCAAAAAAGAATTCTCTCCACCATGGGGAGATATTTATAGTCCATAGGGTTTTATGGCAGGAGTGGAGTGTCTCGGGTTACCCTCGCTAAGCCGAGCCAGGCTGCTGCCTCTGGCTGCATGGGAGCAGCTCTGGGAGCCTCAGGGCAACCTGGGGAAAGGAACAGCTCATCTGGATGTCATGACCTGTCCCCCTCTCCAGCTCCTGAGGAACCCTGGGAGAACCAAGCAGAAATTTTCCCGAACTCTCAACAAATTGGGCATGGCAGCAGGTAGAAACCAGTGGCAGGATGTAGGAGTGGGCAGGAGGAGGAGGATGTCTCTGGTGAGCCTGGCTGAGGCTCATATTGGGCAAGGAGCTGAGGAAACAGCAAATGATGTGACATCCATGGGAAAAAATGTGTGATCTGAGTGGAGAGGGGACATTTGATGGACATCTTCGCCTTGCCCATTAACAGAAGCTGTGTGGAAGACACCTGGGGATGGGAATATTCTCCGTGTAAGCTGGTCTCTCTTGTGGATGTTCCCCCAGAAGATTTGCACAGCACCTCGCACTGATCTGGCAGGTATTCACACACACTCCAGTGGGACGGATGCAGATGAAGAGGTCACAGATGTTACTCTGAGTCTCCTTTAGGTTGGGAAGATTCCCCAGCGGCAGTTTCCCTGGAAGTATGGTTACCTCGCCTTGGAGGAGGCAGCTGGGAAAGCGATGAGCAGAAATGTGTTTACCCGAACTGAACCACTGAAATATTTGAGATCAATTCTCCTCTTCTTTAAAAGATAAATACCTTAAAGAGCAGATAAAACCCTTCACAACTTTTCACGCCTTAACCTCCATGTCAAGGAGTGGAGCTCCAAAAGACCTGCACAGTTTACAGAGAACTTGCTTACGCGACTTTTAAGTTCACGAGGACTGAAAGCCCTGACTGTGGTATTGATTAAACCCTATTAGGCCATCTGACATATTTCTATTTGTGAGGAGTTTAGAGGGAGCCAAGACTGATAATGCAATCGCTCTGGGGAGGCTGGCTCGCACTAAAGAGGGGGTATCAGATTGCACATGCACGGCTGGTATGTGTGGGAATGATGCCACTGTGAGCCTGTGGTCCCTTCTCCGTCCCTCCTGGGACCCCCCAAAATCCAGACAGGGCACGTACATGAGTGTGTTTGTGCATGTGGGATCTCTCCACGCGTGGTGTTGCGTTTTCCTCCATCCACACGGCTTAACAAGCATCCCAGAAGTGCCTCACGCCGCCCTTCCTGCCACAGCAGGTACAGCCCTGGTCATGCATGAGGAAAACATCACAGAATCACAGGATCATTAATCCTCGAAAAGACCTCCAAGATCATCGAGTCCAAGCTGTGCCCAATCCCCACCTTGTCACCAGCCCGGAGCCTTGAGTGCCATGTCCAGGCTTTCCGTGGACACCTCCAGGGATGGGGACTCCAAACCTCCCTGGGCAGCCCCTGCCAAGGCCTGACCACCCTTTCCATGGAGAAATTCCTCCTGGTGTCCAACCTGAGCCTCCTCAGCACAGCTTGAGGCCGTTTCCCCTTGTTCCCTGGGAGCAGAGCCTGACCCCCCCCACCTGGCTGCACCCTCCTGTCAGGTTCAAGACCATGACAAACAAAAAACTAGAAAGCACCAGATACATCAGCAGTGTTTGAAAAACTACCCAAGGATGACAGATGACGTCAGTTTGGATGGGAAATTAAGGAAGAAATAAGGGGTGAAGGAAAAAGCCTGTGGGAAGCAGTGCCCGTGGCACGGAGTCAGCGTTATCTGAGCACCACAGGAAGCTGCAGAGCTGTGACAGATAATCTGCTCCCTGCAGACCACGCAGGGAGGCACAGGCTCCTTTTATTCCCCCCAAAAAAGAGATTTCCTGGAGGTGCTGCCTGTCATGGCTGTTTTATTATGTCTCTGTTATTGCAGGTCAGGAGGAGCCAGGCTGGGCTTGTCTCAGCATTTGATATAATCCACAGAAAGACATTGAGTTTACGGAGTATTACATTAATAAGGAGGAGAATCTGGATAGGAATTCTGGAGATATGGGAATATCTAAAACATATCCTTACATTTTCTCTTTTTCACAACTCTGGTTACACCTTTATGTCTTGCAACTTGTCTTTGCCACCCCTGCTGGCAGATCTCCTGGATTTTCCATGGGAGACACGGATTGAAATACCCGGGTGCCAAATCCCAGAGTGCACTGAGCTGGAGAGAGGGGAAACGACACAAAAAGGAAGAAGGAAGACAACAAAGAAACAAAAAACCCCACCGAGGCTGGATTTTGTGTGTAATCCCTGTGTGCTGGCAAACTTCAGCAGAGCCCCAACACTGGGGGGATTGTGCAGCCCGGCTCCGGCTCATCCCCCTGGCACAATTTCAGAGAAACAACGGACAGGCTCCTCTTTCATCCCAAATTCAGGCACGCAGAAGTGCCTGCAGGACCCACAGCATCCTGCCAGTCCTGTGCTGAACTCCTTGCATTTTAGTGCTGGAGAAGGCGGATTCTCTGATTTCCTTCGGGTTATCAGGAGGGCTCTTTCCTGGGGGAATATCGAGGAGTTTTTAAGGGGTCAGATCCCCAGGACATCGCAGCTTCTCTCCCAACACAGCTGCTTGCTGGAAGACGTTCTGCAGCAGCCTCGTTTTTTGGGAATAATTACCCAGAGCTTCTCTCTGGGATCGTGGAGCAGCCGGAGTCTGTGAGGTGTCCTCTCGGCCAGAGGGAGGGGATAGAGCATCTCTGCTGGGCTCTGCTCCGCTCGGGATCTGTCCCTGGAGCTGCTCTCTCTGCAGTGCCTGTCTCCCATGGAAGAGCTGCAGAGTTCTCCCTTTGCAATGAGAAAAAAACCGTTTTAACCACTTTTAGTCTGTATAAACTCTAGTAGTTTTCTTTTCATTTTCTTTTTTTTTTTTTTGTCAAACAAAATGCAGAAACTTTTGTTTACTTTTTGTCTTATGAAAGGTTACTTCCCTACAAAAAAACCCCAGGCAAGCAAGCAAGCAAACAAATCCCCCAAAAACCCCAACCAAACAAACCACCAGGGAAAAAAGCTTTTTTAAAGATTATTGAGTTTTTTTTAAAAAACCCCATTTCAGATAAGAGTTACCTATATGTGTGTGTAGTCAACACTGCAGATCTTAGTGCAGGTTCTGTTGCAAAAACAGATTTTCACATGTTTTATTTACTTCAGGACCATCCGTTTTAAGAAATTGATCTGGAATTTGGAAGGGCAGCCTCCTGCCTTTGCTGGCTCCGGGTGCGTGCTGTGAGCCCAGGCGCCCTGACCTTTTTGGAACAATAATCCTGGGTTTGAACACTTGGTTTCGGACTCCCAGACGATCTTGGGGTATATTTCTTTTATTTATAGAGAATATTTCATTACAAATCTGTCTTCATAGGATTTCTATGGAAGGGCATATGGAAATGCCTTTAGTAGAGGAAGAGTCCCAGCAGCAAGGTGGCTTTCCCTGAATACTGGGAATTCATCCAATCTGCTTGCTCTGTCCAAGGTGAGGAACCTGCTGGGATGGGGCTGAGGTTGGCACATTGGCATCAAAGTCTGGACCCTGGTCCTCCTTCCCAGGGAACTGGACCCTGGTCCTCCTTCCCAGGGAATTGGACTCTGGTCCTCCTTCCCAGGGAATTGGACCCTGGTCCTCCTTCCCAGGGAATTGTGAGCCCGCAGGTGGCCGAGATGCTTTGTGTGCTCTGGAGAGCTCTCAGCTTTCGGGGTCCCCAGGATAATGCCCAGCCATTCCTTTTCCCTGTCGAGTCCCAGAACCTGGCCAAGGTGCGTGCCCTGGAGCTGGGAGGTGGCCGTCGCTGTCTGGGAAAGATGGAAGGTTGTTCAAGGGAAAGCCAAATGCTTCCAAACTGGGGCTTCTGGCATTTCAGCTTCCTTCAGGCCTTTTTTCCTGGAGCTGTAAAATCACCTGACAACAGGCTATGAATATTAATGGCTTAGCCCGAAGGCAGAGGGAGAAGTGGGGGTTTGCTATCAGGTTAAAAGTGGGCGGCTGCTTCCATGTGGGAGCGTGTAACCTCCATAAATGAAACACCAGATGTGCTCGGATTCTGCTGTCCTTAAAACGACTTGGGAATTCTCATAAAGAGCAGGAATACCTTCGGTCACCAGGACTTTATTTCAAGCCTTTCCTTGCAGAAGGGGGAGCTGGTGAATGCCGGGGCAGAGCAGCCAGGTACTGCAGGGTGGGTACCACGTCCAGCCGGGGTCCTGAGGCTCTGAACCCTTCAGGTTAAGCCAGGTTTAGCTGTAAATCCTCCGAACCGGGGCCCGTCTGCTCCCAGGAACAGGATGTTGGTGCAGGTGTCCTGCAGGAGGATGGTGGTGCACGGACCGCGGGACAGCGCCGTGCCCCAGGGAGGGAATGGTGCTGAGTCAGCCCTTCCTTGGGAGCGATTTGTACTCAGAATGTATTTGAAACAAAGCTTGCACAGGTGCGAGGCTCGAGGAGCAGGATGGGATTCTTCCCAAGAAGAATTTTTCGTTTTTAAATGAGCACGGATTATCTGGAAAAAAAAATGTTATATGGGTGAAAGTTCAGAGCAGTGTTCTCTTTCCTGTTCCTAACTCTTCCTTGAAAACAAAAAGCAAATGTAGGTATTTCACAAGCAGATTACTTGAAACAGTTTTGACAGAAGGCATGGAGGAAGTTTCATATTGAATTTATTTGTGTTTACATGGCACTTTGAATAAAACTAAGAAGCTTTCCAGGAGCTCCTCAGCGTCTGCTGTGTGCAGCCTTGGAAATCAAGCGTTGGTGGAGCCTGTGGGGTGACTTGAGGCGACTCATACTTGTTTCAAGGGTCTGTGGGGAATCTCCAGGAGGAGTGAACGGTGCTCTGTGCCTGCTCCAGTTGCTGCACGAGTCCTTTGGTGTCTCACCACGATAAACATGTGAGCACAAGAAATACCAGCCCCTCACTGCTGAGGATCGAGGTGGCTCAGTAGCAATCTTGAACACTGGCTTGTTTTGTTTTGAAAAATCACCTGAAAAGTTGCAGTTCTGGGTGATGTGAAGGACAGGAGCGATCTGGACACAGCAGCTGCACCTGAGTCATCTGTGCCGTGTCCAGTCCAAGCCAGGATCAGTCCCTCAGGCTGGATTTGAGCTGCAGAGTTTGTCCAAAGCTCACAGAACTCAGGATGGCCAAACAGCCCTAAAACGACGGCAGGAAAATCCTCACCCTCAGCCAGCGGTGATGCCGAGCCTGCGGTGAGCTGGGAGATGAGGAACACTCCTCGTTTTATTTATGGATCCTGGGTTTCGGTCACGGAGGAAGGAAGTTCCATAATGCTTTGATAAATACAAGCTCTAGGGAGCTGCAGGAGTGTTTGCAGAGCCCAACCACAAAGCTTATTTGGACAAAATGTGGAGGCAAGGATCATTCCGGCTCTGGCTGCATCTGCTGGGGAAACTCAGGGCTTACGGGGAACCTGCTGAGACTGGGTCTGTTTGAAAGATTAAAGGGAATTTTATATGAAAGCTGCAGTTAAACATAATAATAATAATAATAATAATAATTCAGGTATGCTGGGCTTCGTCTGGATCCACACCTCCTCTCAAACAGACCCTGCATTTAGGCACTCACTCTGCGTGAAAACATAATTAGAATTTATGGATTTACAGAATCCATACTTTTAAGACCTGCGGAGTGCAAACTACCCAGAGTGCTGGGCAGCCCTCCTCCAGCTCCCTGCCCGGACCCTGCCCTGCCCGGAGCCCTTGGAATGAGCCGCCGTCTCCGAATGCCGGCAGGTTGCTGCGGAGAGGGATTAAGCAAACATAAACCCTTGGGGATTTCGTTAAGCTCTAGCAGGTCTTAGGATTTCTGAAAAGTAAAACAAAACTTGCACGGTCTGGTGTTTCCGAGCAGCCAGGGTGCTCCGAGCCCAGACAGGACCGAATTAGAAGAGGCTGAGGGAATTAAACGCTGGGGCTCTTTGATCACATCAGCCTTGTTTTGATCGCTGTCCTTCTCCAGCTCTGTTCTTGGCTGGAAATGCGTTTAATTCTTCATGACTTGACAGGTTTGTGTGCTGCCCGCAGACACCTTTTACTGCCGTTATCGCAGGGCTGATCTGGGCCTGGTTTATGCTGAATAAAATCATCGCTGCCAGGGATGGCTCTGCAAGGGCCTTTCCGTCACCACCGGTGTCCCTGCCACCGTTCCCATCCCCTTGGATTGTCAAAGGATTCCCTCTGCAGCTGGCCCTGGAGGCAGCAGAGATCTGGGAGCGATGGGAATGGGGCTGGCTCCGGGTGAGCAAGGGAAAACCAAGATTTATCTGCAGTAGCAGAAGGAAACGCGGAGCACGGCGTGGCTGCAGCGCGTTCCTGGCACAGCTGCAGCCCATTCTTCTTCCATCCAGCCCAAATGCCTTCAAACCCTATTTGTCTCCATTTTTCTACTCTCTTGTAAGAAGGAAATGCTGCTTTACAGAGCAAAAAAAAGCAATTTCTTAAGCACAGATACATTTTTGAAGTGCCTTGCTTGGTGCCAAATGTCAAAAATTTGCCAGCAACTGATAAATCTTTTTGAAACTGCTTCATATATTCCACACGTCCAGCTGAAACTTGGAATTTCCTAATCTTGAGGTGATTTTGATCTGGATCCGAAAATACTGGAGTGGTCTAACAGGGATGCAGGGGTGGAGAGCATCTCCAGTGCTGGTTAAGGACCTCCAGGGGGATTTCGGGGAGGATTGAGGATGCTTCAGGGGAGAAGCTCAGCTTTTAGCTCCTTCAGCTCCCCAGTGGAGTCCGTGGGAGCTGCTGAGGAGGGGAGGGAGAGAGGGATCCGGTAACAAGGGGGTGGTGATTCCTCCCTTCTCACCTGGTGATTAGTCACTCACTCTAATAAAAGGTAATTTGAGAAAAGTGCTCGCTGTGCCTTCAAGGTCTGGCCCACACCCTGCTGAGGGGAAGGGAAATCTCTGGTTTCGGTGGGGTAACGTGTCTCATTCTTGACTCGAGTTACAAAAATTAGTAGAAAGTATTATGAGGTGTCTATTTTATATTTTTTAACCTTTTAGTTCAGTTTTTCTGTGGATTAATGCTATCCGGGGTACATGTGTGTGTTTATTTGAAGGAGTTTTAGTGGAAAGGGATAATAGCTCTAAGACAAGAGTGTTAAACCTCTAAAGGTTTATAATGCAGAGAAGTTTTGTCTTCTCATTTTCCTGAACAAAAGGGTTGTTAGAGAGTGAGCTGGAGATTTGGGATAACAGGTGTGTTCATATCCATGGGAGTCCCTCCAGGACAGGAATCTTTTGGGTGACATCTGGAGTGTTTGGGCAAGGAAGGAGGGAGAACGTTTTGTACCCGTTAATGTTACTTTTTCTTACTGGCTCTGAAAATTCAGAATGGGAAAAAGAGCTGCAGCAAAAGCAGTTGGGTTTGGTTTCGTGCAGCATCTCAAGCACAGGCAGGGCTGGTGGCCGTGGTGAGGAAGGTGGGAATCATGGCCATGCCTTGTATTTTATTGCTCCAAAAGAGATGAGATTTCTCCTTCCCAGTCTGCGTCGCTGTTCCTTGTTCTGCCTTAAACCTGCTCCCGAAATGGAGTGGGAGAGAAGCCCCAGTGCTCGTCTGTAAATGGCAATCCTCAGCGGGGTTGTGTGAGCGCAGTGCCCTGTGCCAGCTGTGCTCCAGGTGGCCCTTTGGGCTCCCACAGCTGGAATTTGCCCTGCCATGCTCTGGGCGGGATCCTCCCGGTGCTTCCATCCGCGCGAGCGCTGCTGCTTCGGCTCAGAGGCAGAGAAATGCAAAAAGCTCTTTGCTCATCAGAGCCATGAACGAGATTATAGTTTTTGGATCACATCACAGCCCCGGGATTCACTGACAGGTCAGAGAAAGCACCTTCGCCAGGCTCCTGCAGAGCCCCGAACCCCCGGATTCCCTGGAGTGACACGGAAACACCCGCCCAGGGCACGGTGGGGGTTGCTTTGGATGGTCATGGCTTTGTGGCGGAGTTCTTGCTTATTTTCGGCACCGGTTTGCTTAGCAGAAGGCCAAAAGTATTCAAATAATTAACAAAGATTGCTGACGAATGGGGAAAGAGCAGTTTCTGTGGATATCGGTTCGGACATTAAAGAATTCCACAGAAAAATGTCATTTTCTTGCCAATTTGGTACATTTGTCTTGTTTTGTTGAAAATAACTGTAAAGTATTTCCTGGCTCTCTACCACTGTAGAGATGTGTGAAATAAACAGCTCTGCCCTTATCTTAGCCAAGCGAAAATATTTCCAGTTTCCCCAGAATTCCCCTGATGAGGATTAGCTTCTCTGATGATTAAGAGGTTCAGGATTTTGGTGAAAACAAGCAATCCATTTCCCCCCCCCCATTTTTTTCTTTATTTCTTATACTTTTTGGTGGGACAGTGTGAATCCCTTTGCACATATTCTTGGAATAATTCATAGCTCTTTGCTCCCTGTCCCTCCCTTGTTGCCTCTGACTCCGTGTCAGGGGGCAGTGCGTGCCCTGAGTGCCATCGTCCTCCTGGAGCCCCTCATCCATCCCGTGTGGATTTGCCCTATCTGCAGGTCTCATCATGCCAAAAAAGAGCACTTTGGAAAGATTAAGCCCTAAATTAAGTGAGAGAAGAGTTTGCACTGGGCTGCCTCACTCCTGCTTTGCTTGAGTGTAAATCTTTTCACCCCAGCAAAGCGGGTGTTGAGTTATTCCCCCAGAGCTGCATTTCTCAGACAACCCCTCTACTGTGTCAGCAGGGAGACCCTGCTGTCCTCACCACTTTTTACATTAATTTCTATTTTTTCATCAGATAAGAAGCTCTTTCCAAACTCCCCACATGCTCGCGCATGTTTTCAGGAGTGGACGGGGTTGGATCCGTGATTGTGCAGATGGGGAGAGTTTAAGGCACTGATTAATGTTTACAGTTTGCAAAAATATTCAGCTTGCCTTGGTCAGAGTCCTGATGGAGCCTGAATAAAGCTGCCTGAGCTCCAAACCACAGGGTCAGATATTTTGGAGCCCTGTGTTGGCTGCGAGGGTTTGGAGCTCACACCTCTCCCGAGGGTGGCCCAAGAAGAGGAGCTGTGGGTTCAGAGGTCGGCAGTTGAAAGGCTTCATCCTTGGGATTTGATTCCTGGCTCGGAGTGACATCAAGCTGGGCCTTTCAGAGTTCCCTCTGAAGTGTCTGCTAAACAAACTGCTCTGCAATAGCATCAGCCTTGTGTGGAGAGGCAGGAAAATACCAGGGACCAGAGTGTGCTGCTAAGGTGGGAGAGGTTTTGAAGGAAAAATCTTCATCTCAGCCACTCAAGGGCTTCCCAGCCTGACCTCTGGTTGGAAGGAGAAGGATGTTGGAGCTCAGTGTGCCGCTTTTCCTGCCCAGAATTGCCTAAATTGTGTTGATTCACTCTCAGCAGAAACAGGGGCAGTGGGTGGGGAACCACTGCAGGGTCACGGGGCAAACCCAGGAGTTCCTTTCATGCCGAGGTTGTGCTTGCTTGGCTGAAGTCTGGGACCTCAAATGGAGGGCGAGTGTGTCCTGCAAAGGAATGCAAGAAATTGTGTCTGTAGGAGCTCAGCAGGCTCGTCAGGAGTGCTGGGATGGCCACATGTGACACCCTGTAAGCCACGGGACCCCCCAGCTGGTCCCCACCACACAGGGTTGGGGTCCAAGTCCATGTGGGTGGGGTCAGCCCTCGCCTGGCGCCTTACGGAGGGATTCCTGCCCTGGAACAGGCTGACAGCACCAGCCTTTGGCTCTCCAGTCTGCTTTCCCTTCTCAGCCAGAGGGATTACAGTTAGCAAGGATTTATCCAGTGCTGCTTTCTCATGCCACCAGGAGAGGCACCAGTCAGTGCTGTGCCGGTCGGGGATCGGTCTGAGACCCTCCCTGAGCGTGGCACCGAGTCCCTGGGTGGCACAAGCTCCCATCTTTATTTACAAGCTTGGAATTAGTGATCCAAAATGGCAGAGAAATGCAGTTTATGTGCTAATAGCTCTCTTTTACCTGTGAGGTGCTGGTTCACTCTACAGGGAGGAAGGAAACGCTCCCAGAAGAATCAAAAATGCAACAAGTTTGGGAGAAATTCGTAAATATTCGGTCTCTGCCCCAGACAAAGCACTTCACACCTTTTTTCCGCTGCTGTTTTCCAGGTGAGCAGCAAGGAGGGAAGCAAAGCAGCTGGGGGAGGCCAGAGCAGGGCTGGGGCTTGGCATCCTTTATGGCTGCATCCAAGGGGATGCCCAGTTGCTCCTGGAATCAGTGCCAGCAGGAGCCACGGGCATGGTCTGTGTTTCTAATCTGATCTCCGGGGGAACAGCTGTCTGCAGAGTGGTCTGGGGACATCATGTGTTGGGTTTTTTACAGGAAACCAGCAGGTTTGCTTTGTTACAGTGGTTTTTGAGGTGTGGCAGGTTCTAGGGGAGCTCAGGTGTTGATGTGCCCTGGGCTCTGCCCCAGCCGCAGGCGTGTTGGAGCGATGCAGTGGAGAGCTCTTAGAAAACATCATAAACCAGCCCCTAAACCACAATTCTCACAAGCTCTTGTTTATTTTATCCCTCTAAGCACCACTTGACATAGAGAAGTATATTTGTACTTTTCATGGCCTTCGTAGGACAAGGGAATTAGCTGCAAAAGTAAATGAAAATTCACATTTTAGCTGGATTGTGCGTAATAAACCTGATTCAGCACATGGGGGTCTCAGTTTAATTCCCAGCTAATGTTACACATAGAGAGGTTCGAAAACCTGTCTGGAATATATTTGAGCATGCGGCCCAGGACATGCTGGCCTCAAACCACAGACCTCATCCTTCAGCTTGTTCCTTTCCTTGCCTCTTCCATGTTCCACCTCCTGCATGTTTCTGCTTTCCCAGTCTCCATTTGGCCGTTTCCTTTTATCTGGAGTCCTTTTTTTCAAATGTCATGAGGAACATGGTTCAGGGTTTGGGTTGGTTTAGGATGAAGATTCCAGCACTCCTGTTTACCTGAGCAGGTTGGCTGTGTCTGTGCAGGGATGAATTAACTCTGGGGCTTAACGTGCTGTTGAGCTGTGAAGCACCACATCACCAGCTCTGATTTGTTTGGGTCCTTACAAGAATTTTAAGACTGGATATGAATGAAATTGCATGGGAGTCGGGGGTTCAGCCCATCTTGGTCCTTATTAAAGGCTGTTGGTGCTCTCCTGGCTCGTTCCCCAGGCAGCAGTAATGACCTGCTGCCGATCCCAATGTGTTGCCATACTCCAAACAACTCTTGGTACTTAATCAGCTGAAGTAAATTAGGTGAGGAGGAAGCTGGAGCTGGCTCCGACCTGGCCAAGCACAACTTATTACATAAGCAGAGCTCGGTTTGTGTTCAAGCCCGATGTGCTTTGGATGCCTGTGCTGGACCTCTGAGCCTCTCACCGTGGTGAGGTTTTTATCACAGCCTGAGAAAACAGGGGATTGAGCAGGTTTGTCACAGAAGTCACACTTGTTTCGTGGGCTGAGGAGAGAGTGCTCTTTGGGAGCTGCAGGAGGAATTCCGAGGTCATGAAGCCAGCGGAAAGGTCCCTTTGGTGGGTCCTGAGGAGCCAGGGAGTCACTCGAAGAGCTGCTCACTGTGACCCATCTGCATTCCAGGCAAGGACAGTTGAAGGTAGACAAGTCTTGGTAACATTTTTGAACGGAGGAAGTTGGCCTAACCCATTTTTCACAGCTCTGTGGCAGCGTTCATTTCCGCTTGTCAGCACCTCCAGAGACGTTTACAGGAGCGGTGCCAGCGCTCCCCATGGCAGCAGTGGCACTGCCTCGGGTTGGAGGCAGCATTCCCAGGACCCGGTCTGGGCCAGCAAGGACAATCCATGTCTTGTCACGGGGTATTTTGGAATGGGTGAAGTATTTAATAGGTTTAAAGTGGCTTTTGGCAGGGTGGCAGCGTGTCTGTGCACAGCGAGGGCTGTTGGAGGGCAGCACAACAGGGACTGTGGGACGTGGGGAGTGCAGGCAGAATTTCTGGTGGCTCTCAGTGACCCCTCTGACATTTCCCCTTCTCCTGTCCCTCCTGTGCCCTGTCTCTTCGCTCCCTCAGTGCTGAGCATCTCCCTGGGGACTCTGGTGGACCCACCAGGCAGCTTGGGGAAGGTGTGTGTGCAGGATGCAGCACATCAGGCTGGATTTCTCCACACCAAACGTTTTTCCAAACGTTCACAGCATCCTTCACAGAGGTCACTTTTTTTTTTCCCCCGCAAACTAACTGACTCAAAAATTTGTCTGTTATTTTTTTAAAGTCAAAATATTAACAAAAAGCATGTGGGCTGTTGCCTTGTGTAAATATTAAGACGAGCTGAAGTGGTCCCTGAAATATTAGGAAGCTGCTCTTGGAACAAGCAGCAAAGAGGACTCGTGACTGGAGTCCACCTTCCTTTGGAAATTGCTGCAGCAATAGCATGAAATCCCTATTTTCTTCCTGGATTCAGCTTGTTTCAAAAATTTTCATGGAATGCTATTCATTGCAGCCTAAACCACAAGTTTTAATTTGGAATTTTACTACGGCCAAATAATACTGTGAAAACGTCTCAAAGTAGCAGGGCCTGCTCCCCCCCCCCAGCTCAGCCCTGCAAGGACATTGTTTCAAAACATTCCAGAAAGTTAAATGAGGCTTTTGAGCTTGCCTCTGG
Source organism: Callaeas wilsoni (assembly GCA_013398955.1). Classification (NCBI taxonomy): domain Eukaryota; kingdom Metazoa; phylum Chordata; class Aves; order Passeriformes; family Callaeidae; genus Callaeas; species Callaeas wilsoni. The sequence continues at coordinate 42,207 of VWPU01008549.1, forward strand.
AAAATCCAATAAGCTATTCCTACTTCATGTTTAATGAAAAAGGTAAAATAAAATTCTAGGCTCCGTCTTGCAGGAAACGGGAATGAGCATTATGGTTTTCTTTGGAGCAGTCGTGGTGGCTGTTCCTCATTTCAGCTTAAATTTGGTGATTAAGGTTTACTTTTTGTCGTTATTTTAAGAACAGCCCAGGTTTGGTGCTGGGTGTTGTTTCAGCAGCTGGCGTTGTTTTGGGGAGGTGTGATGGTAAGGAGGCGCTTTCACAGTGAAAAGCTCCCTGTTCGGTGTGACCCCGGGCTCTCCGCACCACCCTGGTGCTCCAGGGGAAGAGCTGATCACCCCTGCCCGCCTTCCATCCCTCCTCAGCCTGGTTTGGGGCAAATCCGCGGATTTATTTCAGGGTGGAGAGGATCAGCCCGAGCCCCGGGGCCGGCCGGATGCTGCCGTGGGTCCCTGGCCTCGGGAGGGTCGCGTTGCTCCACGCGTGGGCTCCGGGGCCGCGCAGCCCGGTCTGTCCGCCCGCCCCGGCAGCGCCCCGGGGTCTCCGCTCCCCGGTGCCGGCAGCGCCCGAGCGCGGGGCCGCCAGAGCTGCCGCCCATCCCGGGAGGGCTCGGCCGTGCCGGGGGATTCGGAGGCGCTCCCGGGCCCGGCGGTACCTGCGGGGGGCGGAGCGGGACCGCCCCCACGGCTGAGCCGCCCCGCACCGCCCCGCGCATCCCTCTGCCCCGTCCGCTGCGTCCGCGTTGTGTCCGCGTTCTGTCTGCGCTCCATCCCCGCTCCATCCCTGCCCCTTCCCGCTCCATCCCCGCTCCATCCCTGCCCCGTCCCATTCCGTCCCTGCCCCGTCCGTGCTTTGTCCCCGCTCCTCCTTTCCCCATCCCCTCCCCGTCCCGCTCCATCCCTGCCCCGTCCCGTTCCATCCCCGGTCCATCCCTGCCCCTTCCCGTTCCTTCCCCGCTCCGTCCGTGCTTTGTCCCCGCTCCTCCCTTCTCCATCCCTGCTCCGTCCCCGCTCCGTGCCTCGGTCATGGGCCGGCCCTGGGCGCTGCTCTGGTGCCTGGGCTGCCTGGGCGGCATCCCGGGCTCCTCCGGCGAGCACTACCGCTACCTGTGGAGGAGCTGCTACCCCTGCTACCTGGGGCGGGCGGGGTACCCTGACCTGCGGCCAGGTACGTGGCGGACCAGGTGGCCTGGGAAGGTCCCTTCAGAACCAGACTCTTGTCGGATTCTCTGTAGCCGGGCTGGGGCTCCCTGCAGGGCTCTGCCTCGAGGGATTTGTCCCCAGATCCCCCAGCTGCCGGGTGGAGGTCCCAGGCTGGCGGCCACCCAAGTGGCAGACTGGTGACCTGGCTGTATAGACTATATATGTGCCTGTGCTTTGTATTATGACATTATTACTATAATATATTATTCTCGTTATTATTCAGTGCATTTCTTGCTCTGAAAAGTCAGTTCTGGCAGAGGGGGAGAGAAACAGGAGTTTCTCCACATCTGTTGCTGTCCAGCTGGGTTAAAGATAACTCCTGTGCCACATTCCTTAAAAAGCCAAATGCATGCATTTTGCCAGGGTATGTAGATTCATTTTTTCCTCAGCTCCAAAGGATCTCGACCCAGTCTGGGGTAAAAAGTGAAATTTGATACGTTTTTGTCATGAAAAAAATGGTGCCTTTCTCTCTCTGTGAGGCTGTGGGTTTCTCGGGGCTGTGTGAGTGGTGCTCAGCAGATTCTCACACAGGACAGGGCTCGGTGTTCCTTGGGGTTGGGTTTTGTGCGAGGGGAATCCTCTGGCAGCAGTGGCTGGAGCCGGGAGCTGGGCACGGCTGGGGGATGCAGGCAGAGGAGCCGTGTCAGGGATCACTTCTCTGCACTGAAACATTCAGCCTCAGTGTCTTTTGGAAGCCAATTCCCAGCCTGCTGCAGCGTGGGAAGCACTTGGCCAGACTTCCCACGGAGCAGGTGGAGGGGATGGAGTCCTTGGTGCTCCCGTTGCACGTGGCTTACGTGGGGTGGCAGATGGGGACACGGGAGTGAGGTGTGAGTTCTGCCCCTGCACTCCCCTGTCCCTCTCTGCGTGTGCTCGGCTGCCTTCACAGCAGGAAAAGTTTGTGGAGATTTAGGAAATAATAGGGAATTCGTGAAGGTCACTAAAGACTTGGGATGCTTGGGCGTAATGTCGACATCAAGGAATGCATTATCTCATCGTGAGATAATGCTAATAAATAAATGCCCCAAGCAGTTGGTTATAAAGTGATATCAGAATAGCTGAGATGTGCCAGACCTTCGGAAAGGGGCGAGTCGCTGCTTTGTTATTTATAGATCAGATGTTTGTCTCAGACTCAGATTGTGTTTGCTGTCTCCATCCAACTGTTGGCTCAAAGTGACTCTTCAAGAAAAGCTCTTGAGATCCAGCTTTGTGCTGGATCCAACCTTCCCTTCCCTAATGCAGAATTCATCAGATTCTGCTTCTGCTTCTCTCAGCTCCATGGACAGTTAGCTCTGTGCGTGCTTGGCTTTATCCTTGGTGCTTGGTGTGAGGTACCTGCCTCGCTGCACAGCTGAGGGGTTTTCTCACGTTGATCCATTACATGGCTCATCCTAAACTGGTATCACTCTGGGTTTGGTTAATTAATTTGGTTAATTTTTCTTTTGCTGCTTGAGCTTCTCTTTGACAGGTAAGAGGAGGTCTGTCGGTGTGATTTTTAGAGTCCCAGATGTTCTCTTGGTGTGATTTTTAGGGTCTGTGTGCTGCCTTCCATGCAGTTCCCATCTGGCCAGCCAGCACGGTCCCCACAGCTGCGTCCCCTCCGCAGGCAGCTGCCGCGGCACAAGGCTCTGCTGTGTGCGCGTCACCGGCGCCTTTGCGCGTGACAGGAGAGCCAGGAGTGCTCTGTGCAAGAGCGGCGAGGGTTTCACGGAGGTCTCGGTGCCTTGGTGTGCCTCGTGCGTGCAGACAGGGCTCTGCTGGCTCCCGGTGCCGGCACCATGGCCGATGGCAGCGCCGGGTGCCGCGTCCTGCCACAGCCGCCCTTACAGGAGGGGCTTTGTGCTCCGCTGGGGGCCTCGCGGTCCATCCTCACAGTGATGTGGACCTGGTGCTGTGATACCCTCTCTGTGAACCTCTAAAGCAGCCAGAAACCAGCTGAGCTGTTGTTTGATCGTATTCCATTAGCTCCAGCGACTTGCGTTTCCATGCGGGGGTTCCATTCCCAGGTCCGTGTCTGGGAATCCGTTGGCTTCCACAGCACGGCGCAGGGATATCTTTCACTCGGAGTGACAGCCTGCACAGGGAACAGGGTAAAACAGTGATGAAAGAGGGTTGGAGAGGGTGAGAGCAGCAGCAAGCCCAGAGCAAGTCCAGGTGCTTGTTGCTGCGTGCACCTCTGCTCTGCGCTGAGTAATTCCTAATTACCCCATCCCGAGGCAGACAGGGGAGCACAGGAGGGAGCTGGGTGACTCTCCCAGCCCTGGTGCTCAGGGACAGGAAAAGGTGAGCTGAGGACAAAGCCCGGGACTGAGGCAAAGCAGCATTTTCACTCCATCAGGTTGTTGTAAAGCTGATGCATCCATTCCTGAGGTGCCTTTGGAATCTGCTGCTAAGGATGGCAGCAGATGGGAAAGGTGGCATGGGAAAGATATGGGCATCTCCCACCTGCAGTGGAAGGAATACTGGCCTCAATAACTCCCTGCAGCTCATTAAGTGCTTTTAGGGCTTTGTCAAATGCCTGGTTTAGGACGAGATGAAAGCTGATGGTGTGTAGGTGTTCTGACTGCCCCAAATGGCCTTTTATTTCCCTCCAGTGAGTCACTCACATTCCCAGCCGTCCTTCCTCAGCCTAGAGGAGGAAAAAACTTCCAGGGTAGCAGAGAGGGGATATGAAGCATTGTCCTCTCCCATGGCCTCCTTGCACTGTTGGACCTTGCCATGGCTGTTTTGTCTGCAGACAGCGAGTGTGGAATAACAGGGCATCCAAATTCCCCAGGTTATTCATGTTGGGGCTGTGTGACACATGCAGAAAATGAAGTAATGCAGAGGGCTTTTTCATTCTAATCTGTGTCCCTAGCGTGAGATGGCTGTGCTCCCTTGCCCAGGAGCAGGGACTGTTGGGTCCTCTCCATCTAGTCTTTTTGCTTCTTGAAATTGCGGAATTATCTTCAACAAACTGGTACTGGAAAGATAAAGTCACTAAATCCCACACATGCTCATCTTGATGGATTTTAATTAACCTTTTCCCTGCAGCCTTGCTCTGTAATCCAGGCTAATTGCTGCAGGGATTAAAACCTGGCACTGCTGCTCGGCCAGACAGAGCGAACCTCTGCAGTGCTCCTCCTGCCTGTGCTTCCAGCTGGGATCCATCGCCTCCTCCTCAGCCTTGCAAGTAGATAAACTGCCTCTGTACCAAATATTTAGTACTTTGCAGAGCTGCTGTTGCCACTTTCTTCCCCCTGACATGTAGCTCTCGTTGGAGATAAATCAGTGTTCCTTCTGGAAGGACCTGTGTGTGTTCGGGGAGTGCAGCCAGCCAAAGCCATCTCCTTGCTCCATCCCCCTTTTTTTTGGTTTTGTCTTCATCTTCCCTGTGTCTGATTGCTGTGTTACCTGTGTTAGTCCATGTAGGTGTCTGAGGTTCCAGGGATTGTTTCTGCTCAGGGAAGAGGCTGGGGTGAGCCCTCCTTGCAGAAGACATGAACTCCAGTTTCCCTCCACAGCAGGGGTGTTTCCCTCCCCAGCGATCCAAGCCCCACTCCCCAGCCCTTGCTGCCTTGGGCTCCTGCCTTGGTGGGCTTTGCCAGGTACCCACTGCCCTGTCCGTGCAGAGCAGGCTTGGCAAACTCTGTCCTGGCACGGCTCTGGCTTGCTCAGAGTCAGCTGAAGAGAAGCCTGTATGCTTCTCATTTTCTCTCCTTTGGTATAATAATTTCAACCAGATTTTGTCAGCTCTCCAGTAGGAAAATAACCCCGCTGTGCCACGAACCGCAGCTCACGCAGTGTCACGTAGGGCTCCGCGCCCTGCTGCCAGGACCTGCTCTGGGGCAACGTGACCCTTCACAGAGATGCTCCCCCTGGCCCTGGGAGCAGCTCCTGCTGCTTCCCAGTCCATATTCCCGGCTGACTCACTCGCTCCTGAGCCTCGGGCACGCCCGGAGATGCTGCTGCTGCCGGGGTTGGCTGGTGGGTCTGCCCCCTCACTGCCCCTGGGGACAGTTTTGTTTTGGTCACACCGTCGTGCAGGGTGTCCCAAAATCTCCCTGGTACTGCAGAGGAGATCAGCGAGGCTCCAGGGAGGACACTGGGATGAGGTGGATTACGTGGGAGTGGTGGCAGGGAAGGTGACGGGTGATTCCACGGCCACGGCGGCGCAAGGAAGGACTGGCCGCTCTCCCAGGCCAGGAGGGGTTTGGGATGGGGACAGCCCTTGGAATCACAGAGATTTAGAGGGTGAAAAGTACAAAGGGGGAAGAGGGGACACGGAGAGAGGCGATGTAAAATTACTGAGGATGAGTAATGGGGTGAAAGTAAGAAGTTTACTCAACACATCACTAAGTTTCTTGGACAGTAAATTCTCTACGGTTTAAGATTAGCGTTGAAGGGAAGCAGTGGAATAGTCATTTAAATTCAGACTGAAAAACTTTCTTATGCTACATAAAACCTTCTCAAACCCCAGTTTTCCTGTTCTTCAGCTGAATAGAGCTAGTTCTGTGTATTAATAGCTAATCCTGCCCACAGAGATGAGTAGGGAGTGCCTCAAGGGCTCTGCAGCATCCCAAGTGTGTGCAGAGGAAAATGATTTAATCAGAATTAGGTTGCTTTGACCAGCATCTCAGACTCATGCCATGACATTTTTCCCCTTGAAAAGCCATTTTGGCTTTGGCTCACTCTTCAGAGAGCATCACTCAAAGCTTATGTTTCACCTCAAAAATCTATTCATTTTCCTTTCTTTCAGTATTAAGTGTCTTGGAAAAAAACAGGAAGAAAATACCAAAACCTCCTAAAAGGCTCAGTCCACCAAATAAAGCAAAAGGCTGGGATTACAGAAAGGAGCATTTTGCTGGGCTGATGGAGACCACAGCTGCAGTGGGAGCTCTGCAGGAGGAGCCCAGCATGGCCAGTGCAGCAGGACACCCCAAGACAAGGTTGGGGGTTCCCTGGGAATCACTGGGACAGGAAGGGTTTTTATGATCTCTGGGCTTTAGGTTTTAATGTTTTACGCCTTGCTAAGAAAAGTGTTTTGAGCAAACAGGAGCTCTGTATTATCACTGCACAGCTCAGAACCACCGACTCAAACAGGCGTCGCCTTTCCCACTTCGCTTCCCATTCCATCCCTGACCCAGACCTTCCCTTGCTGCCGGCTGATTTTCTTGGCAATTAATCTGATTAACGTAAAGTTTGGCTCAGCCAAGGCTGCGTTGCTCCTTTTTTGTGCCCTTTGCCTGCCCAGTGGGAGCTGCGGGTGAAGCAGAGCTCGGCTGGGGCACCGGGCGCTGCCGGGGCCGGGCGCGGGGCTGGGCTGGGCACGTTCCTGCACCTCTGGCGTGCGAGGACACGGCCGGGTCCCCGCCCTGCCGTGATTCACTCAGGAAATGTTTCTTTATCTTCTTAGTAACAGTCGTGGATGGGACGGAGATGGGAACTCAGCTCGGCTCCGGCGTCCTCGCTGGGAGGGGCTTGGGTGAGCTGGAGGTGCAGAAAGTGCAAAGAGAAACGCGAAGAGGCCCAAAGCTGCGGAAGTTTTTCTCTCCATGGGGAAGGGAATGGCTGGTTGGGTGCTTTGCTGGTCGTGTGGGTGCGATGTGGTTCTCTTGTCTGATGCTTTCCAGTCTGAAAGGTCGTGTAGGTGCACACCTGTGCACACCTGTGCACACCCACAAACGGCAGGAATTAAGGAACTGTGCAGCTCTATGCACGTCATCTCCGTATTTCTGATTATGAAGAAATATGCCTCAGAAACTTGAAATTTCCTTTGACAAGCAAGAAAGTCTAAAATATTAGTTAATCCGTTGTCTTGGAGTCAGTGGGAAAGGTGACCATTGTCAGGTGATCAGATGAGGATAGTTTGTGCTGACTGACAAATAAGATCGGGTTTTTTTGGTTGTCGTTCACTGATTGCAGGTTTGTCCTTGGAATTTCACGAATAGCTTGGCTGACCAAACGTAACAAAACGGCCAATCTTGTTCCCTTTGCATTCATTCCTCAGATCCGGAGTCGGGCAACAGAGGATAAATATTCCTGAGCTCAGACACCCTCCTGCCCACTCCCCTGAGGTTTTGTCCACTCCTCCCTTGTTTTTTTGCAGATGTTGACGAGTGCCAGGTCCACAACGGGGGCTGCCAGCACCGGTGTGTGAACACCTTGGGCTCCTACTACTGCGAGTGCCGGCCCGGCTTCCGCCTGCACGCGGACGGCAGGACCTGCCTCGGTAAGGCTCCCCTGGAAATTCCTTGGGAATCTCTCGTTCTTTGCAGCCCTTCTCCTGCCAGTAAATCCATGGCAGTGTACAGAAAACCTTGATTTCCCCACTCCTGCCCATCCTCTGTGCCCAGAATGTGAGATGATGCTGATGGGTTGTGTGCTCCTCTGTGTCCCTGTGTCTTCCCTCACAGTTTCTGTCCCTGGGTTCAAAACATTTGCTGTTCTTCCATGTGGTCACTTAAAACTGGGGCTGCTTTCCTGTCCCTGAGTTTATTCTGGTTCAGGAGAAGTAACTCCCAAGTGCTTTGGTGCCTCTGCTTTTGATTCGGGATATATCAGATATGGCATTCTCAGAATGGATAAATGAATAAAATTATGAGAAAATTCAAGTCAGGCTTCGTTTTGGCCTCAGTATTTCCCCAGCCCGTGCTGTGGGCAGCAGGTGTGACAGATAAGTGACAATAAACATGGCTGTGTGTGGAACTGTGGCCATAATAATCCCAGAACCTTCTTCCTTGGGATGCTGGTCATGCATCCTATTGGATGTTGCTTGTCCAGACATCACCATCCAGGCACCAAGTTTGCCCTGCAGCTGATTTTGGGGCCAATTCCTTGAAATGTTGTTGTCTGCCTGCCCCAAACTGGAGTCTCAGAGTGGAACTTGGAGTCTTCCTCCAGCATCTGTGGCTGTTTTAATTAAACCACTTCTCCCTCGCAGCTTCATTTGGCACATTTTTCCATTATTCGAGGGATATTTTCATGCAAGTGGAAAGAATTCCCGGGCGATGGTGTTTGCAGAGACCATTTGCTGGGGTTTCTGGGAACGCAGTCACGCTCCAGAGTCTGCTGTGCGAGCCTGTGCGTTCCAGTTGGGAATGGTGATGTGAGCAGGAAAAATCCATCCAGGGAAGCTGTACCCACCATGCCCAGCTCTGCACTGATGCACATCTGGCCACAGCTGCCTCCGCTGCATGATGACACCCAAACGAGAGCAGTGAGATTTAAGGTGCAGGATCCCCAAGTGCCCCATATTTCGCTGGAAGAATCCAGAAGGAAAAGGATGGCAAAGAAGGGACAAAGCCAACCCTGGCAGCCCGCTGCTGCTCCAGCACTGAACTCGAACACTCGTGTCGGGGTGACGTGCTGCTGCCGTTCACATGTAAGTGTGCTGTGGCCTGTCATCTCCTAATTGTCTCCGGAATATGTTGCTCCCTTTCTTGTGGCGTGCAGCGATCCTGCAGCCGCCTCTGCCTCGCGGAATCAAACATGGGACAGACTGACGTCAGGAGTTCTCGGCAGCGCCAGCCCCAGAAGGTGGAACAATTTTCAGGGAAAGCATAAAATGGATCTCTGTAGGGAGGAATCTCTTTTCGAAGAGGAATTTCCATCGTTGTCTTTCACTCTCCAGGCTTCCCTGCTGGTGTGGCTGAGCATTTCTGCGGGATCCAGGCAGGCAGGGCTGCCCCGCTCCTGCTGCCTGTGCCCAGTGCTGCAAACCTGCTTTGCATTTAACTTGTGAGCAAGTATTTGCCATAATGTGCAGTGCTGGAATTCATCTGCTAGAAGTGAGGGGGTCTCTGTTCATGAAATCTGATCCATAGGAGAGTGAGCGGGGCAGTTCCTGAAGCTCAGGGGAGTGGAGCCTGCAGGATCTGCAGCAAGTTCATGGTGCTGGTACCCCTGGGATCCGGAGCACCCAGGAAGGCAAAGCAGACCAGGCAGGGCAAATAAAAACCTCTCACTGCATGTTGTTCAACAATGTTTCTAAAATACCAACAGAGCAGGACTTCAGATGCGGATTTCTCACTTCAGGACTAGTGGCTTTTGCTCTTGACACATTTGTGCCTGTCCGTGTGTATGTGTCACACCTTCACAGAGCTCTGTACCAATCCCTTAAACCAGCTGTGAGGAAAGGTGGAACATCTTTTCCTTGTAAAAGCTCAGAACAGAGCACAGGCTCAGAGGTGACTCCTCTGCTGGTGTTTGTGGCTGTCCTGTTGTACCCACAGATGCCAGGTTGCCTTGTGGTCTGTTCTGAGGGATTTGGGGTAACTGCTCAAAGCTGTTTTTCTCTTCAAGTTGGGCTGTCCTCTCATTTTCTGGAGAGATTCTGGACTGTTAAAATGCAAAACATTGCCACTAAATATAGGGAATAGGTGAGGAATGAAGGGAATTGGAGACAGTGAGCATCCATCCATCCATCCACCCATCCACCCATCCATCCATCCATCCATCCATCCATCCATCCATCCATCCATCCATCCATCCTCTTCTGCTCAGGGAAGCTCACAGCTCCAAGCACAGAGCTGGGCTGTAGGAAGTTCCTGGCAGCCCCAGTGAGAGTGTTCTGCAGACAGAAGGAGCCCTTTGCAGTGAAGTTTCTAGTTAAGGGCTGTCAAATCATGGATCTAATTCTTTAAATGCTTTCTGGTCCCCACAAAACCCACAAAGGCTCCGATGATGGATCTGCAGTGCTGAGCTGGAGCTCCAGAATTCCCCCGCAATGCTCCAGAATGCACTGGCGTGGCCAAGGCAGCTTTCCAGGGCTAGCTGGTACCTGGGGCTGTGACTCAGGAGAGCACAAAAATGGCTTAAAACCACCTTCCTGTGTCCAACTCTCAGCCACTGCTGGGGCTCTGCAGCTCTGTTGTGCAGGATCCTTTTGTTGTGTCTTTGTTCAAATCACTGCTGAGAGAGAGAGAAAAGGAGCAGCCACTTCCACTGCAAGTGAAACAGAACAAAGAGAGGCCTTGGGCGTCCTGAGATTACCTCTTTCTTTATCAGAACCATATGGGCAGGAGGCAGGAAGCTGACATCTCCAGGTCCTTCTCCACTGCTTCAGCAGAGGGATGCAGGCCAGGCTGAGGCGAAGGGGTTTAATGGGAGCCAATTGCTTTTGTTGGCCTGTGGAGCGGAGAGATGGTCTGGATTAACACACAACATGTTTCTGGAAGTTGTCTGAGGTTAGGATGAATCAGTTTGGGATTACATGATGGATCCCTATTTATATTAGGAGAACTTCAAATGAAGAAATCTCAGCTATAGGGGTGATAGAATGAACAGGAGGACCGTGCCAGGAGGTTTGTGTGGGCTTGAACTGTGTGTGCAGGGAGTCAGTGACCACGTGTGCTTGGTGGGGCTTTTCATTTTGCAGACAGCTCACACATTTTAGGGAATTTGACCTTTTCTTTGCCCAGTCACACATTTTTCAGCCTTTTCTTAGAATCGATGGGGCTCGTGTGCCGCTGCAGAAGGAACACCCTGCTCAGATCTGGTTACAGCTGTTCACAGTCACTCTTAGGGTATCAACTCGCTGCTTCTGGTGGCAAATCACTTGGATCTGAAGGAAAGGTGAGAGAGCGGAGAGAGGAGAAGTGAGAAGAGAGAGGAGAAGCCAGAAGGGCAGCTGGAGAGTGCAGAGATGAGGTATTAAACCAACTCCTGTGTTGGAGTTGCTGCTATTGCACAGACCCTCGGGCAGTCAGGAGTAACAACATCCTTTCCATCCCTCCTTATCCATTTCCCAGGCCTGAGAGGGTCAGAATCTGGGAGCAGCATCTTCCAGCAGCACTGCACTCCCCTCAGACAGCGGGGATGGAAGGAACGTCCCTCTCGCAGACACTGAAATATCATCTGTGGAAAATCTGTCTGAGCCGTAATTACAAAAATCTGTGTGATGTACAGGATGACACTGGGTTTGGCAGCCTTGTCACAGAAATGTTAAGCTCGGCAGAGCATCTGGGAATGGAAATATTTTTAGAGTGGTTCTGTAAACATTAAAAAACCCCTAAGCAGTAATTAAAACAAGGCCAGCAGCGAGGGCTGCTGGCTGTGACTGTGCGAGGAGCCAGCTAAGGAGACCCAGCCTCACATGGGCTCTCTCTCCTGAAATCTTGCGTGGAAGAACCCAGCCTTTCGGTTTTTTCAGTTGTCTTGTAGGAGTTTGCAAGGAGGCCGTTATTTAGACTTCAAATTCATCCGAATAACTGCATCCTGGGAGGTTATTTTAGACATAAGATGCATTGGCTTGTTCTATGTTGGCCCAGCGCTTTTCTCAGATGAAGGAATGTTTTGGCAGGCATCAGCATTGTTTTATTTCTTTTCTTTTTTATTTAAAAAAAAAAGCTCTCCAACAAGCACGTTATTTATGGCTATTTTTGAATATATGTTATTAAACACTTTAATATATTGGAATATTTTTAAGTGACCACCCATCTCTGCTAGAGCTTGAGTAGTGTAACTCTGACCCAGAGCTTTTCAGGAACGTTGAGTATTTCTGTTGTTTCCTTCCAAATGGATTAAAGGAAACAATGCCAGCACAACTAACATAAACCCTGAGTTCTTTCTCCAGCCCTATGTTTTGTATGGCAAAATCTCGACCCTGTCAAGCTGCTTTTATTCCCCCAAACGTTGTTTAACTAATTAGAGGGATAAAATGAGAACTTGGGGTTTTTTAACATTTGGAATGAAAGTCATCCACAGCTCTGAGTTAATGCATATTTTTTTGCAGGGGAATGGTGTGCAGAAAAAAATGAAAATATGTATTTTTTTCCCTTTATTTTTTTTCCTGAGCCAAATATTTTTTTTCACCAATGTACAAGAGCAAGGACCCAACTTGTCTTGGGATTCAGAGCTGTGTTACAAGCAGAGACTTCTACTGGCAGCTGCTTTCCAGGCTCTCCTGCTTCCAGAGCTCTGGAGGTTGCAGGGGGCACCGTGATCACCTGAGGGATCAGCCTGGAGAGAGATGGTTTTCATTAGAGATATTTTTAGCTTTCCTATAAGATTCCTCAGAGCCAGCACATTAGTTTATTCTGGAGTTTGAAAAATAGGTCAGAAACGTGTGAGACCAGAGCTCATCATTCTGCTCTGCTTATGGGAGCCAGGGCTGGGTTTCCATCCTGGGCTGGGGCCGGGTTGAGCCACGTTCCACCAGTCCCATGGGTTGTGACACTTTGGTGGCTCCTAAGAGACAAAACAGGATTTAAAGGCCGATTTCCCAGTTCTCACAAGAGACACCTCTCTTTGGAGAAGCTCAGTGCAGGAAGAGTTGGGTGAGTTAACTCAGGAGACAGCCAATGCTCCGAGAAGGGACTTTGATGGTTTTGGAGGCATGTCATTATCCCACAACGGCTTCTCTACCAGAGTCCATGAATCCAGCTCCAGAAAGTCCTTCCCTGCTTTGTTTCCTAGCCCAGATTCCTCCTGGATCCAAGGTCAATGGTCCTGGAGAGCTGCAGTAAAAAAAAAAGGCTTCAGACACATTCCCCTGGCTGCTCTCAAGGTGCTCACATCCTGCTCCTCTGCTGATCCTGCAGAGACATCCCAGATTACAGGAGGAGGAGGAAGCTGTTCCCAGGCTGATTAATGATAGCAGGCTTGTGAGGAGTCCACATGTTGGGTCACAGGGTCTGTTTTGTGCCGTAGCCCAGGCAAAACCTTCTGTTTTCTCACTGTTTGGAATCCGCCGGGCTCCTTGCGCAAGGCCACACAGAAATGCTGCGGCACGGCCAGGAACTCCGGTTTGGAAGCTCAGCTCCCAGTGCTGCCTGCACTGAGGGTGAAATCAGAACTCCTGCTGCCGTACCTCCGTGTGCTCTGTCTGGGTGACGCTGCTGGTCACGCCATCGGGGACCCCACGTGCCCCAGGTTCCACACAGAAACCTCCTGCTCAGAGCCCTGAGCTGGGTCTTGTTACACCTGCTCTGGGTATGGACGCACAGGATGCATCCTAAAACACTGTTCCCTGAGCGTTCCCAGAACTGGCAGTACCTGCTCGGCCTCGCCTGTGTGATCGGTGACTTTTGCATGTCATGGAGCCAGAAACTCAGTTTTTGTCACAGGAAAACGTGAATGTGCCTGAGCACAACTCTCTGAGCAGTAATGGCTTGAACCAGCTGATTGGCACTGCACCTGCGGGGACTGCCCTGGAACAAAAGGATGGGAATTTCGGCAACAGCACAGAAGCCTGGCTGCTGACACGGCGCTCTTCAGAGGGGGCGGATGCCTGGCAGGAAACCTGCTTCCCTCCCATGTACTGCTGGACAGGACCTAACCCAGCTCCCTGTGTCCTGGAATCACCTTCAGGGAGAGTGTTGGGACCTCTTATGGTGGAAAAGAACCATTTCAAATTCCTACTCAACACTGCTGAGCTGATTTTGCCTTGAAAGAGCAGGGTGCCCACCTGGCACGGTGGTGGTGCCCTCTCCTGCACTGCCCACAGGCTTTTGCAGCATCTCCCGCTTAACACCCTCTTTGCTCATGAAGTTGACCATGAATTTGTCACTGACTGTGCTCTAGTCTTAAATTCTCACGAGCTGTAAGTGTGTGCAGTCTGCCCTGGTCCTGTGCAAGAGGCTCATCCAGGTGCCATCCTCTTGTGCCAAACCTTGTGTCCCTTTGCCTCGCAGCTCTGAACTCGTGTGCCCTGAACAATGGTGGCTGTGAACACGACTGTGTGCAGGTGACACTGGCCCAGCACCGCTGCCAGTGCCGGCACAACCACCAGCTGCACGAGGATGGCAAACGCTGCGTCCGTGAGTCCCTGGGGCATGCCTGGGGGGCTGGGGAGCCACAGCTTCCAGCTAGGAGCTGTGGGACGGGGATGCTCAGATGTCCAGCAGATCAGACTGGGGGATTTCCAGTAAAAACTCTGTGTGTTTTGTTGTCATGGACATATCCTGCGGCTTATTCCAAGGGATGGGAAGAGCTGGAGGAGTGTAGCCAACAAAAATGAAATTGTATGAAGGCACAGGCTGCCGTGAGAGTGGAGGGACAGCAGAGTGTGGCAGCGGGGTGGGATCCTCTCCCTCTCTGGCTGACCTGCTCCTGGCTCAGGAGGGGGAGAAGCCGAAGGGGACAGAGCACAAGGTTGTTCTCATTCATAGTGGTTGGCATTCAAAAGGCAGGAAGGAGGGAAGTCCTGAGCTGTGAAGTTGCTGAGGCAAAAGGAACAGCTGGGATGTTACAAACGCAGCAGTCAGTGGGATTTGGAGCATCTGTCCCGGTCCTGGGGCAGGTCTGAGACTGGCACACCTCTGGGTAGGAGCACTTGGAGCAAATTGCCAGCACTTGCTGTGTAATCTCTGGAGAGGGATGTGCCCGTGCCAAGCTTCTGCTGGAAGGGTTTTACTCAGCTTAGTGCCGGCCTTTTGCAGGATCTCCCACCGTGTAAATCCTCCCAAAAGGACGGAGCAGTTAACGGAGCAGCAGCAGGGATTTTCTGCCTGGTGCAGAACAGGCTTTCACAGACTGCAGGCTTTCCTGCTGCCCAGTGCTCCGTTCTCCCACAATGCCAGAAGGGCTGGGATCTGTGTGGAATGACCCAGGCTCTCTGCTCTGCCTGCAGTGAGGAACCCGTGCGCCGACAGGAACGGGGGCTGCATGCACCGCTGCCACAGCCACCGCGGCCGCGCCCGCTGCGAGTGCCACCCCGGCTACCAGCTGGCCCCCGACAGCAAGGCCTGCGACGGTGAGTGCCCTGCAGAGCTCCCGTGGAGGAAAGCACTGTCTCATGGATGAGGGAGCGCTCGGTGTGAACAGAACGGAGGGGTGCACACGCCTGCCCATGATGGCTCACTTGTGGCTGTCCAGGAGCCCTGCTTGAGCAGTCTGTAACAACAGACAACTGCTCCAGGGGGGTTTAGCCTGGACATTAGGGAGAAGTTCTTCCCAGAAAGGGTGGTTAGGTATTGGAATGGGCTGCCCAGGGAGGTGGTGGTGTCACCATCCCTGCAGGTCTTTAAGAATAGGCTGGATGTGGCACTCAGAGCCATGGTCTCGTGACAAAGTAGTTTTAGGTCATAGATTGGACTCGATGGTCTCAAAGGTCTTTTCCAACCTAACTGAATCTGTGAATATGGGCACGCCCCATTTTCACGTGATCCAGTCTCCTGGGAAGCTTTACAGCAATTCCAAACTCTTAACTCTGTGTCTTTGTTGGTGTGGACCCCAATGAAGAGTTCAGGGTGCAAGAAACCAGTGCAGAACTCAAAGACAGTAACGACAGTCCCTTTGGATAATGCTATGCCTTTGACAGTCCCTTTGCTTAGCTGATGGTTTTCTCCCTCTCCCAGATGTGAACGAGTGCCTGACGGGGCTGGCCATGTGTGCACACCAGTGTCTCAACACCCGGGGCTCCTTCAAGTGCACCTGCAACCCGGGCTATGAGCTGGGGGCGGATGGCAAGCGGTGCTACCGTGAGTACTGCGGGCTCAGCCCTGCCCAGCAGGACAGGCACATCTGGGCTGCTGCAGGCACGTGTTTGTCACTGTCCTCTGGGAATCACCAGGGCCAAGCCATGGCAATCTCTGCTGAAGGATTTCACAAGCAATTTTGGGGCTGTTTACTCCCCCACCAAGATAAAAATCTTGGTCCGATCTTTAAAGTCTCCACAAAGCCACTTTAGCTGGTTTAGGCAATTGATTTGGAGCTGTTTGTCTTCAAATAAGCCAAGTTCTGCTCTTGGGGACTCTGCTGGACAAACTCAGTCAGCTGCAGATGTGTCACTGGAGGAATTGAGCCAGTGAAGGGATCGCATCTGCTCCCATCAAGAAAAGAAATAAACTCTGTGATGCAAGAGTGAGCCGAACTGTCCTCACAGCTTTGTGCAGCTGGTGCAGCCCAGCAGGGCCAGGCGGAACCAGAGCCACCAGCCCCTCACGGATGACAGCCACCGTGGCAGTCCCAGTGCTGGCAGCTGGTGTTACTGGGAGCTGTGAGGGGCCCCTGTGCAGCTGCTGGAGCTTGCCAAGGGTACGAGGGCAAGGCTTTGCAGGCCATAAATAGGTCTTAAAGGCATCAAACAGAGCAGTGTGGGGTACCAGGCTGATGACATGAGATTGAAGAGCCTCAGCATGTACACAGCTTTCTTCTTAGGGACACAGCCAATCTCACACCATGACCATTGACATTGCCCTGGGGTCAGCAAAGCAGCCTTTCCACATGAAAGGTATTTCTCCCTTGCTCTTTCTAGCACGTTTCTTTTAAGCAAAATCCTGTTTGTGCTGCTTTAATAAGAAAAGGGAAGAGAGGGATGACAATCATGTTGTGAAATCTGGAAAAAGTCTTCCACTGTGGCACAGCTTTTGTTTTTGACAAGCACAGATCCATTGGGAAGCATCAAGCTCCCCTTCTTTCATCCTCCTCGGGTCTGAACGCACGAACAACTCAGTGTTCTTGAAGGCAGAAATTGTTTTCCTGAGGTTCAGGACTGAGTCAAAGCTCCATGAAACAAGTTCCTTTTAGTTTAAGAAAGCTTAATTAACTAGACAAGTTTACAGAAACCTTGCCAAGCTCGGATGATCTATGGCTGCAATTGATGTTTGTGCCGACCACTTTTGACATGTCAGGAACTAACGATTCTCGCTGTAGGCATCTGGATGTTTCCCTACTTAGCTGTGTTCTGCTGCTCCCATTTCTCCCTGGCACCAGAACAGCTCTGCTCTGAGGCTGAGCCAACTTTTGGTTGGCAGCACACGCTGCTGCTTGGCAGGAGTGGGGGCAGTTTCATCCGCAGCCTGTTCATCGCAGAGATTGTCCAGAGCCTGCTCCACGACCCTGTCCCTAAGAGGCTGCGTGAGATCCAGAGGTTTCTTTTTATACCCCACTTCCCAGCCCAGCAGTGGCCTCTGTGCTGAGCTATTTCCATCCTTTCCCACTGCAGAACCCCCTCCTCAGCAGGGATGCGGTGCCAGGAGCTGGCAGGGGCACGGCACCGAGGGCAGGCAGGGGCCGGCGGTGTGTGCAGATGTGTCCCACAGGATCCTAACCAGGCTGCCTTTTCCAGGGATAGAGATGGAGATTGTGAACAGCTGCGAAGCCAACAATGGGGGCTGTTCCCACGTGTGCCACCACACCAGCTCTGGCCCAGTCTGCACCTGTAACTTTGGCTTTCGGCTGGAAGAGGACCAGAAGTCGTGCACTGGTAAGGCGTAGGAAAAGGCCAGACCACGATTTCCAAGCACATCCCAGGTAAGGGTGAGGGATCCCTCTTGGGATCTTAGGTCAAGATCCCTCTTGGCTACTGTGTATGTGCACTACAAACAGGCTAAAGAGGATAGAAACCAATGGGAAGTGAGAGCAGATGAAATATTGCTCTGCTCTAAGACATCCCCAAACCTCCCCTCAAGATGTACTTGGACAACAATTATGACTTGGCCAGCAATTATGACTTCCAAACTAATTAGTTTTTCCCTGAGGGAACTGCCCTAAGCAGGAGTCAGTCAGCTGGAATCACCCTGCTTGTAAGGACATGAAACGTGTAACCACAATCTCCAACTGGGAATCACAGTGAACTTCCCTCAAGGACTCAGGATTCCTCCCTGGATGGGGAGGATGGTCTCTTAACACAAAGCTCCCCGATTTCAAGAGGAACTCAAGAATCCTGGCTCAGCATGTGGCAGCAGATCAGTAAAAGCTCACCAGAACTGGTCAGGGAGCAGTTTAACACTGTCACCACTCTGCAGTGCATTAACACCCTTTGTTTTTCACTTAGATATCAATGAGTGTGACACCGGCTCTCACTGCTGTCAGCAAGACTGTTACAATTACCCTGGGGGCTACGAGTGCTCCTGCCATGCCGGGTACAGGCTCAGCACGGACGGCTGTGGCTGTGATGGTGAGTGCCAACACCTCGCTGGGCTCCAGGCAGAGCCAGGGACACACAGAAAACAGGTCCCTCTACTTCTGATTCGCCTCCTGTCACTCTCCTCAGTTTGTTTAGTGTTGGGCAGCTCAGTTCTAACCCCTGCACTAAGCCCAGCACAACTGGAGAGGGGCAGTGGGATTTTTGAACACATCGAGGTCAGATTGGGCTAACTCAGAGAGAGCTGGCCCGAGCCTGACCCCATTAATTCACAGAAACCATTTGATGTTCAACCCCAGAGGGCAACACTGCCCATCACTTTCACCCAAGGGATGAAGACAAATAACAGGGTCTGTATAAAACACAGCCAAGACAGTGACTAATGAAGCTTTTAATTAGGAGAACAAGAAATTGTCTTACCTGGTTGTGAACAGCCAGGTTTCTTCCAGTTTCTCCCAGCTCCTACCAGTTTTCCTGCCAGCTTTCTGATGAGTCACCTTCTCAACAGAAAGGATGTGAGGAAAAATCCCCCTAATAATTGTTCTCACTTCGAAAGCTCTCAACATCATTTCCCAGGGGAAGGAGCCAAACCCACCTACCTGTTTCTACACAATTAATGATGGATGGGAGCTGAAGCCCAGCGCATTTTATGTTCAAACCCAGGCATCCCTAATCCCTGAGGTGGTTTCACTCCATTTTTAGAGTCGATGGCTTCACATATTTAGCAGAGAGGATGCCAGCAGCCTGTTGCTGCTGCATGGCCAGGCATGGCTGAGCCCCCTGTCCCTGCTCCCATCCCACTGGAGTGTCCCATGTTTTGTAGATGTGGATGAGTGCTCTGCAAACAACGGTGGATGTGAACACACGTGCCAGAACCAGCCAGGGTCGTTCCAGTGTGGCTGTGACATTGGGCACAAGCTGGACGAAGACAGGAGGAGCTGCATCTGTAAGTGCCTCGTCCGAGCTGCCTCAGGCTGGGCAGTGGGTCCCTCCTCTGCCTCCTGTCCCTGCCAGGACCACACAGACTGGAGCTCCTTAGCCCTGCGCCTCACCTCCTCCAGCTCCTTCACAGCCCCTGAGCCGTGGCAGTGCCTCACCCCACCCCTGGAAAGCTTTCCCAGACAGGACCTGTTTCACAGCACTGCCCAAAGAAGTGCAGGGAGTTTTGGCACAGCTACACCTCCAACAGCTACACAGCCTGCAGTGGTGGCTCCACACTGAAGATCCAGAGCCCCTTCCACAGTCACCAGCCTCTGCAGCTTTTCCTTATAAGAAATAATAGATGATTTATTTGTAGCAATGCAGAGATCTGGAGGTCACGTACCTGACCTGGGCCCACTCTAGCCAAAAAATCCCTGAACAAACAACCTGGAAAAGCTTTAGAGGTGTCAAAACATGGCGAGATCAGTGCTGCAAACCTGAGAGCCACATTCACCAGCCCTACACACACAGTTCTGGTTTCCCTTTGCTGTTGCAGAGGTCCTGTCCCACCATTCACCTCCCAGAGACCTCGTCTCCTTTCCCCCTGTGACACTGTCACCTCTGTCCCTGCTCCCCCAGCCCTAGAGGACACGGTGGAGGCTCTGGATGGCGGGCGCCACGTCATCCGCCCCATCCCTCACGTCGCCGTCCTGCGCGATGAATTCACCCAGCTCTTCAACGACGACTACGAGGACGAGGAGGAGGAGATGGAAGCACGAGGGGAGCACACGCTGGCAGAGAAATTCGGTGGGCATTTGGCAGCCGTGGTCAGTGCCATATTTTGCTTGGAGCTCTTCAGGAATAGCTGTGCATGCTGGGTTTATTTCTTTGGTGAACACACAAGACCTGTCAAGTGCTTTTCTGTGTTTAGCTCTGCTGCAGCCTCCACACGGGGTTTTCTCTGCCCAAACTCCCCAGGATGCTGCGGCAGCCTCGGGGAGGTTCTCACCTGCAGCGCCTCTCGTTGCAGTCTGCCTGGAGCACACGTTTGGCCCCGACTGCAGCCTGACCTGTGACGACTGCCAGAACGGAGCCACCTGCAACGCCGAGGGCAGCGGCTGCCACTGCCCGGCCGGCTGGACCGGCGTCCTCTGCAACCAGAGTGAGTGGCAGCTCTGTCCTCCTGCCCTGGGGTGCGCAGTGGACGCAGCCCCGCGAGGCTGCGGCCGGGCTGAGCCTCGTCTCCCTCTCCCTCCCCAGCTTGCCCGGCCGGCACGTTCGGCAGCAACTGCAGCCAGACCTGCCGGTGCCAGAACGGCGGCACCTGTGACCCTGCCACTGGCTCCTGCCGCTGCCCGCCCGGCGTGGCCGGAGAGCTCTGCCAGGACGGTGAGTCCTGCGTCCCCTCACCTGCTCTCTGGTGCTGGGGACCATCCTCCTCCTTCCTGGTGTCAATGTCTTAGCAGAGATTTGCCATCAGTGGATAAATGGCTGTTCCGGCCCTCCCTGATGCCACTCTCAGATGTCCCAGATGTGCTTCTCTGAAGCCTGGAAGTGTTTCTCAGTGATTCTCTATGTTCTCTATGTCCCTTTGGAGCTCTTCACCAACAGCATTTTTCAGCTCTCTTGTTGAAGCATCCCTGCTCTGTCTGACTCCTTTGACCACTGAGTCTTGTGTGGAAAAATGTCATTTTAAAAAGGAAAAGGAGTGGTAAAGAGGACTCTTCCCCCACAAAACAATGCTTCAGAGGTTCTGCCTTGTCTTTGCACTCAAAGACCTTTGCAGTCCCAGTGCACTGCTCAGCCATGACTGGGGGCAGAGATCTCTATTTCATGGGACATTCAGTGGCAGACACAGGAAAGAATGTCAAACCCACAGCTTCCATGGTTAATTTCCATGGAAACATGGAGGTATTTTCCATCCAAAGCATTGGAAAGCTGTGACAGCAGTAGTGACCCAAAGTACCCAAAGGAGATGTCACTGCTGGTGGTGCTCGTTTCTCGCTCCCAAAGGGATAAAATTTGGGGGACATAGTCTGAAAACCAAAAAGAGGGAGACAATCAGAGATTCAGACAAAAGGGCTTCAGTCACATGTTGGGAGCATATGGGAACTATTACAGAAGGAGGAGAGCGAAGCAGAATGCAAATGAACACAAGAGATACCCCGACCTCTTCTTTCTGCAGGAAGGAGATGATTGAGTGGGACAGAGAGAAAACAGGAAGGTAAAATTAAAATAAACCATGCAGAATTGCTCTGTTGTCCCAGGGTGGCATTTCCTCTGCTCCTCTGGTTGTAGGGAGAAGGCACGTGCTGCCGGGCAGCTGCTGGCCAGAGCACTCTGCTGACACAGCCTGTCTGCCAGGTGCTTCCAATATCGACATCTTCAGCATAGCAGAGAAAAACCAATAATTTTATTCACTTCAGTGCAGATACCCGTGTGGCTTTTCAGCAGGAGCAGCCTCATGGGTTGCTTTCTCCTGGAGGACAGCCTTGACCTCTCGGAGCCCTGTGGGTGGGTTATTTCTGTCCCAACCAGCACAGTTGCTGGTCACAGTGAGTGCAGAGCTGATGGGTTCCCTGGAGCACCACGGAGAGTGGCAGCAAGTGACATCCCCTGTGACACTGCACAGCTGATTTGGAGCTGGTGCAGGGAATCTGATCGCTCTCCCCCGGCTGCATCCCTTCCCTCGGTGCATCCCTGGCCTCACACAGCTCCGGTTTCGGTGCGTTTTTCTGCTGCAGTTCAAATGACCTGCTGAAACTGGCTCATCTTCCCAGGAAACCTCTCTCTGTTACTAGGGTGCCCCAAGGGATTTTTTGGGAAGCACTGCAGGAAAAAGTGCAACTGTGCCAACCGGGGTCACTGCCATCGGATTTACGGAGCCTGTCTGTGCGACCCCGGCTTGTACGGCCGCTTCTGCCACTTGGGTACGCTTGTCCTCGTCCTTGCCGTTACCCTTGGATTCCGGCCTTTCTGGGCACCGTCCCCAGGAAGGAGGTTTCTGCCCCTCGCCCTGGGTCGCTGACCAGCTTTTCCCTCTGCCTGCAGCGTGCCCCAAGTGGGCGTTCGGGGCCGGCTGCTCGGAGGAGTGTCAGTGCCTGCAGCAGAACTCGCGGGACTGCGACGCCAGGGACGGCTCCTGCCGCTGCAAACGCGGCTACCGCGGCCAGCGCTGCGAGGACAGTGAGTGGGGCACGCCGGCACACGGCCAGCCGCCTTGGAAAAGTCCTGGGGGATCATCGAGCCCAACCTATCACCAACACCGCCTTGTCAGCCAGGCCATGGCACTGAGTGCCACGTCCAGTCTCTCCTTGAACACCTCCAGGGACGGTGACTCCACCGCCTCCCTGGGCAGCCCATTCCAATGCCCAACCACCCTTTCAGTGAAGAACTTCTTCCTACTGTCCAGCCTAAACCTCCCCTGGCACAGCCTAAGGCAGTGTCCTCTGTTCTGTTGCTGTTCCCTGGGAGCAGAGCCCGACCCCCACCTGGCTGCACCCTCCCGTCAGGGGCTTGTAGGGAGTGATGAGGTCTCCCCTGAGCCTCCTCTTCTCCAGGATAAACAACCTCAGCTCCCTCAGCTGCTCCTCACAGGGCTTGTGTCCCAGACCCTTCACCAGCCTTGTTGCCCTTCTCCGGGCACGCTCCAGCCCCTCAAGGTCCTTCCTAAACTGG
>VWPU01008550.1:0-68359 GCA_013398955.1 Callaeas wilsoni
TGACGCACCGCGAGCGGCCGCGCCTCCGCCAATGAGCGACGGGGCCGCCCCTTCCTCCGGCGGGGAAGGGCGGCGGGCGCGGCAGCGGCCCGGGCCCCTTCCTCCCCTTGCACCGCGCTGCCGCCCCCGGGCGGTACCGGGACCCGCGGGCGGCTCGGCCCCGGAGGGTGCTCGGCTGCCCCGGCCGCACCTGGGCGCCTTCTCCTCCGCGGGCCGCTCTGAGCTGCCGCCCCGGGTCCTGCTCCCCAGGAGTTACGGAAAATTCCGTCATGCCTCATGGACTCGGGGGAATGGCTTTAAACGGAAAGGGAGTATGTTTAGATTAGATCTTAGGAAGAAATTCTTTACTTTGAGGGTGGCGAGGCACTGGAACAGGTTGCCCGGAGAAGCTGCGGATGCCCCATCCCTGCAAGTGTTCAAGGCTAGGCTGGATGGCACTTTAAGCAACCTGGTCTAATGAAAGGTGTCCATGGCAGGGAGGTTGGAACTAGATGGTCTTTAAGGTCCGTTCCAACCCAAACCATTCTGTGATTCTGTGGCTCTGAGAATTGCAGTGGCTGGGGAGGGAAAATGTGCATCTTCTACCCAAAGTAGGAGAGACCCAAAGTGACCAGGGAGTCTGTCCTGCTGCTTGCACTGGGTCAGCAGAGGACAAGTGCTGCACACAGATGTGTGGAGAATGACAGTGTGGATGCTGCATCCACCTCCTTCAGCCACACTTAAAAGGATAGATCATCCACCGTGCATCCAAGTGGCTGCACAGCTGTCCGCAAAGCTTGTTCCTTGGGCTCCCCATAATACTACCCCAGATATGCTTCCTTCTACCTTGTAAGTGCCTCTGCTACTCATCCAACAGGTAGGAAATGAAATGGGTTTTCCTGCATCTGAGCAATGTATTATTTTGTGTCCTATAGCAGCTACTGCAAATGTTTTTCGTTAGTCTAAAAGGGGAAAAGGAGCTGAATTAAAAATAGAAATATATGTTTCGGGGCTTCAGAAGCCTTTTGTCTACTTCCTGCACAGCAGCACTTTGCTCAACTGCAACCATTTCTTCCATTGGGCAAGTTTGTGGAGCATGCATGCAGCACATGAATCTGCACGTTACCGCAGAATGCATTTGTCAAAGACATTCTTGGAGTACCATCACACAAACATCCAAAACAGCCTCCTGTGTAGATTAGCTGACCAGTGATAACATTGGGACTTACCTTTCCTACAAGGAAATAGCAGCTCTGCTACTTGAACGAAGCTCTATTCCATTACACACACTTGATAGTTTGATTGGCAAAGTTAAAAATACATAGTGGATGTTTCGAATTTTGATTTTTGGATGAGGATCCTGAAGTTCCTGATTTCATCGCATGAGACTCAGAGAGTGTGTAACAGTTCTATTATGCATAAACTGCATTATTTAAAACATATTTTATTATTTAATGGCTCATATTTCATATGTCACTTGCGCATTGTTATCATCAGACAGTTATGCCAGCTTCTTTATGTGCTTTCCTTGAAGCCCTTAGCACATTATTTTTCCTTAAGCACAATGGTCTAAACAAACCTCAGGCTGAAAATATGAGTAGCCCAGATTAGGAAGCCAATTTTTATTCGTGTAAATACAAGTATTTTGAGAAATCATAGAGAAATTATCTTAACAAACTAGGTATTTTGAAGTAATGGTTACCTAAGTAGAAGAAACTGCCCAAGCTGGGGCCAGATCTCCAGGTTAGCTTCCAGAATTATTCCAGGATGCTCTTAAGTCTATGCAATAACAAATTGCATACAACATTAAGATTCTGAAGTACTCAACTGGAAACAGACAACTGTCTTAACTTAGGTTGTTCTCCCTTACTTGAAAGTGTAAGGGTAAAAATTCTGAATTCCAGCACGTTCCTGTGTGAACACAATTCAGTTTTGGTCACTGAAAAATGTCCTAGTTGTTCAGGAGTTAATCCACGGATGTAAGCTAAACTGACCAGTGACACCAGACACTGGGTAGGAGGAGGAATGACAGGTTGGCTGAACTCCTCAGGCTGAGCAGCTGCCCAAAATCTTGTGCCAGCATCAAGGAGTGACCCTTCAGGTCTCAGGATATTCTAAAAAGCCAGGGACAGGTTTTTTTGGTAGTGGTACCATCCTGAGGTGCTTGCTCCCTCCAGCATAGCATCCTGCCCAGCACAGGAACATCCAACCGCAGCAAACCCAGCAAGACTCCAGTAGGAGAGTGCGCTGGTAGAAATTTATCTAAACCTGGGGTGATAACAGGTGATTGGAAAGAGCCTTGCATCATCAAGGAAGAGTTCCGCAACCTGCAGGTCTGAGTGCAGTCACACAAGAATGAGCCTTGTGAGGCTTCATATCAAAGCGGATTTCTTTATCTGGGAGATAGAAACTGAGAGGCGGCTCAGAAGGACCGCTCTCTTGGTGTAAAAGCAGAACCTACCTAGAAACAGTACTGCTTCACTGCCAGACAGCAATTCTCTGTTTCAAGTGAGGAGAAAAAGAACAGGGGCATTTATTTTTTCACACAGACTGGCAAAATTCCCCCATTAGGAAAAAAAAAAAAAAACCACCAATTCTGTTTGCTAGAACTACATTACCCATTCAGAAAACAGAAGCAGATGACATTTCACTCCAGATCTTTGAAGTCCTGAAAACATTAATTTAGTCATCTATTCTAGGAGAATTGAAATTGATTATGTGAGCAGCTCTAGCCACCTAGTTATGAACTAGCTTCTAGCAGTTAACATTTTGGTGACAACATAGTCCCCAAACCTCCAAACATAATGAGAACTTTGATTTATTTTAGATTAAGAAATCTGATAAGAAATGTTCCTGTAGTATCTTTGGATATGGTTTAAGCAAGCTGAAAATGGTGAACAGACATGGGACGTTTTCAAACGGCTTTTAACTTTAACGTTGGTAGAGGTAGTAAAAATTACTATATAAGGTTTAGTTTTTGCCAGTCGGTCCACTGACTTAAAAGAGTAAGCAGAGCCCCATTTCTACAATTGGCTCCATATGGCCATATTCCTATCAGGACGACACTCGGACCAACAGAACACGGGAATGAACCACCCGATGGACCAGTTTCATGACAAGCCTTAGCCACCTCTTTGCAGTTTTTTACTGGAGGAGGAGGAGAGCTGTTGATGCTTCACTTGTACTTACTGCAGTAGCAAAAATAGCATATTGCTGTAAGTCTCCCAACCAGTCTGTTGTTCTGTCAATTGATTGTGAAAGATGAGTATTAAAATTATTTTATATTCTACATTAGAGAAATGCTGTTGCACAGAAACAAGCATAGGAAGTCCCTGCAAGACATAGGCTAACGTGCAGATAAGCTCTAAGTTACTTCTTGAACACACTGCACAATAAATGTTATCATAAGGATAAAGCGAATCCCTATGGTAGCCAAATTCCCTTCAATTACCACATTATCTATCTCATTCTACAACTACAGCCATGGGGAGATTAAAAAGAAATATTCACTGTACTGTTCATAAAACAAGTAAATGGGTCTTAAGTGTTTTGAAATTGGCCATTCCTACCATAATGTATTATCACTAAATCAGCTGTCCTCTCCATTTTTTAACTTTTCTAAAGC
Organism: Callaeas wilsoni; assembly: GCA_013398955.1. Lineage (NCBI taxonomy): Eukaryota > Metazoa > Chordata > Aves > Passeriformes > Callaeidae > Callaeas > Callaeas wilsoni. The sequence continues at coordinate 3,605 of VWPU01008550.1, forward strand.
AACCCCGCTGCAACTGGTGGCAGAAGCTACCTCCTGGCCCCTTCTAGCACTGGTGAGCCCCTGTTTTGGCAGCTGATGGAAAGAATCAAGCTAGCTTTAATAGGAGATACAGTTTTATTGCACATCTTCACCACTCTTCCTTTCTCCTTCTGCGCTGGTCTTTGCAAACAGAACAGTGAATATCAGCATGAGTGGAACGCCCACCTGCATGCAGAGGAACACCCTCTGCACTTGCAAGGAGGAGCTCTGACAAACATGCCCAAGCCTACAAGCCCATCCCTGGGCAGTAGTCACATGCTCCCCAGCTTTGCACTGGGGAGCAGGAATCAGAACCATGGAGGTTGATGATTAGACTCCTCTCTGTACTTGGACTGCTACCATCTCCACAGACAAATGGAGAAAAAGCCCTAAAGCAACCATGCCAGAGCAGGAATCAGCCTGACAGCTGGCAGAGACACATGAACCCTTCTTCAAACCATTACAGCTTTGTAAACAATGGGCAAAGTTCAGAGTGGGGAAATAAACAAACAGCAGTCCTGGTTCAACTTCTTATCTGAGCAAGCAGCTACACAGGTAAGAAGTTGAACCAGGGCTGCTTAACCCACAGCCTGCTCTTCTGTCAAACAGGTCCAGCTGGCTACAATCATTTCTTCCCCACCTGGTCTTGGGATGCCTTTGGTGTGTCCCGTGGCCTCAAGGTCACCTCAGCAGCTGGCTGCAGCAGAGGAGTCCAGAGACATCTCCCAATCCTGCACATCCTTGCCCATGTCCAACAGGGCAGCCAGAAGTTCTCACCTCAACAACCTTCAGGAGTAGAGCTGCTTTCTCTTAAGAAAATATGTAATAGAGGAACGTGTCCACAGATGGGATCTGCACAGTGTGCCACAGGAAAATACCATGCAGGCTCCATTCATTGCTGATCCAATGCGTGGTGCTCAGCATCAGAAGGGACAGAGTCCTCTTTTTATTCTGTCTTACTAAAATGGCTGTTTTATTAAGCTGGTTTTTCTTGGACCTTTCTTGGCATGATACAGAAAGAGGTCTGCACCATCTCCCTCTCTCATGCATTTCACTCCTCCCTGGGGCAAAATGATCACTAATTACAGGATCAGTTGTGTTCCACAAGAAGCTGCTGATACCGGAGAGTGAGCTGGGAAAGAGAGAGTATAGTGGGTTGATCCCAGGCAGCAGTTCAAGCCCCCACTGCCACCTGCTCACTTGCTCCTTCCTGCAGGATAAGGCAGAGAATCAGCAGGGTGAAACTATGGGAAAAACACCTATGGGTTGACATAAAAGTCTAGAAGTGAATAAAAAGAACATAAATAAGTGATGCAAAGGCAACCACTCACCACCTCCCACTAACAGACCAGTGCCCTGCCAGTCTCCGAGCAACAGCTGCTTTGGAAGAAACTTCCTGCCCGCAGCCTGGTTTTATTGCTGAGTGTGATGCTGTGGGTCCAGCATGTCCCTTTTATCACCTGCGTCAGCTGTCCTGGCTGCTTCCCCTCTCACCCTCTTGCACACCCCCAGCCTGTTTGCTGGTGGGGGAGGGCAAAGAGAGAAACAGAGGCAGCCTTGATGCTGTGCAACCACAGTTCAGTGACGGCTAAAACACTGGTGTGCTGCCAGCGCTCTTCTGGTCACAAACAGCACACTACGGGCCACTTGGGAAAAAGCTGACTCCATCTTAGCCAGAGCCAAAACAGGGCATGAAATGCAATTTGGGAGATGCTTAAGCTGGCTTTATTGCTGACAAAGTGAGGGTGCAAATGCAGTGTCTAAAGTGTCAGGAGAACTAACCCTAGCCTGCTCTGACTCATTTTCTCTCTGCTGTGGAGTAAATAAGAAGCAGAGAGAGAAAAGGAAAAGGACAGAGAAGCTACAGCTTCATCATGATTCAAAATACCACCAGGTGACCTGGAGTCAGTAGCATTACAGCACCCAAACTGTTTTTTCTTTCTCTGTTCTAGGACAAGGACAAAGTGCTCCTGGTGGCATTTACATGCTGTAGCACGCACCTGGCTTGTTTCTGTTAGATAAGTCAACATCTCTGGTACACATAAGAACAGAACAAACGTAAATTTATGCTCTCCTTACCATGAGCAAAAAGTGCAGAATGGGGGAAAAAACCCCAAAGACTAACTTTATTGCAAGAGTAATACTTGAGTCGAAGATAATTTAGATGAGACAGACATAAACACTGCAGACTGATTTTTCTGAAACCCCAAGGAGCTGCAGTTACAGGTGCTTTTGATTAATACAGCATCTATCCCAGAGAGAAAATGAACATCCTTGTGTGTCCTCTGAGGCCCTCTGGCCAGCCCCAAATGTGGGAGCAGCCTTGGGGGCCCATGCCACTGCACCTCTTCCCCAGTTGTGGAAGGACAAGTCTCCTTGCACTTTTCTGCTCAGCTGACACTTGTGCTACCTATGCTGGCAGTGTCCTTTGGCACCCTCTGGCCCCTCTATGCCCTTGTAATTTCAGATGCCTTTTGCCAGGCATGCTTGGAATATGCACCCAAATGTCTCCTGCTGGCAAACACCACGTGGAACACTAAATGGAGCCGAGGTGGGAGGGCCTCCTACAGCACCCAAGCTGCATCAAATACCTGTCATAGCTCTTAGCACCTCCTCTCTGCCACAAAAGTCTTACAGAAGAAGCAGGCAGGCCACTGCCAGTCAAGGTTTTAGTTTTAAGAGCATATTTGCAAAAGATCTTTGTTTCAGATGAGAAAGTGCAAGCTTTTTCTCCCAACAAAAAAAGCCAAAGAATCAGATTAGAGCACTCTTGGCTTTTTTTATTATTGTCATTGCTCACTGACCTACATCTTGCTGTTAGAGCATGTGTCCTACACCCAATTTTCCCCAGTGTTATTACCCATATTTGCCCAAATCAACTCATGTTTTATGCAACCATACTAAGTGCTTTCCACTAACTCAAGGTGAATTTAAACTGCCTGTGCCAGGAAAACACTCCAGTTGCCTTCTGTGGGAAAAATTGTCTCTGAAGGTGCAAGGAAACATTAGCATAACTGCAGTTTGGTCACAGGAAACTTTACCCATAGTTCTTTACACCTTCTGGAAATGCAAAATGGACATTTTCCAATGAACCACTCCCTCCTTTGCCCAGCTCCCAGACTCTTCAGCACAGGCTCTCTTTAGCAAATATTTTAGAAAAATACTCTTTCCATCACACACCGTAGCACATGCCGTGTTTAATATCTGTGCACAAAATGCACATTCTGCTCTGGACCACGAGTTGCCTGGAGGAGAGCCACACCAGGCTGTGGGATCTGAAAATGTGAGGTCAGCTCTCTGTCCTTGTGCCGCAGGGGCTGCCCATCCTGCTCTCATGGCAGAGCCTCGCCTTTTACACACTGCGTTTTCTTTGAGAAAACTCCTCTGTGCACATGTGAGGAGCAAGGCCACGGGGTGGTGGATGCAGTGGCAGGCATGCCAGCAGCAGGCCACCAGGCCAGAGAAACAGACCCTGCTCCCTCTCCCACCCGCAGCCTTTCAGGAGGGCAACTGCGTGGTGAATACTCCTTCACCCTCACTATCCAAAGACAATGGAACAAAGCTGGAGCAGAAAAAAGCATGGGAAGCAACATCTCTTACCAGCCACGTTTGGGAAACATAGCTGGAGATTTCTGGATCACCACATGATAATTCAGTCAACATCAGCTAAGCGAGTGATATCACACAGCCATGAATTACACACAGCTCTTCACAGTGCCAAAGGATGCCACCACCACCCACCACGCCAGCCTCTGTAGTCACCTTTCTGCTGGTCCTGCATTTATCCCCGTGCAATACACTTACAGGGAAAACTACACCCTGTGTTCTGTTACAGCTACTTACCAATACATGATGCCCACAGCACACACTGAACATCAAGATTATCCTTAACCCTGTCAGGTTTTTTTCTGAAGAAACTTGCAGAAAGGGGCTGACTGAAAAATTTCACAATAAGGGGATTTGTGAGCAGCAGTCCCAAAACAGAACACTTTTATTAAAGGCAGAGCACCTCCATCAGGGATCAGGTTTCCCAACGGCTGGAATTACCCTTTTCTCTTCAAAGATACAGAATCTGAAATTTGAACCATGAGCAAACACCTAGGCTTTTAATATTCACCTCAAATGACTTTGTCTTTCAAAGGAGCACCAGCTGTCAGACACCACTGACCCGAATGCCTTTTTCCCTGCCTGAGGCATTTGCATTTCACTCACCACGTCTTTCCATGCTTTTAAATAACAACTTGTTACTTCTACTGATGTTACCATATGAAAGAAAAGCGATGCCTTCACCAGGAAGTTCTCCAGTGGAGCAAGCTTTCAGTGAACTGCACTATGCTGAATCAAGAGATCGGGTAAATATTAAAGTTTGCTACAAGAACCATCAGCACCATTTAGGATTGCTGCATATAAAAGCTGATGACCCAGCAAAGCCAGATGTTTTTTATGTCCCTCTGAATCACGACTGCAAAGTGACACAATAGAAGCTACCTGAGAGGGAAGGACCAAGCACAGCATGACTCAAAGACCCAGCCCAACAATTTGTTAGCAAAAACACCATGATTGTGGTGCAAGCACTAACTTGTACCTAGCCCTTTTCTCTTCTGAGAAAACTTTTAATATTGACCATGCCTTTGCCAGGAAGGAAAAAAAGCAAACTCACAAAATTTGCCATGCCATTTGCATCCTGCCTTCTGATCTGCAGCCAAACAAGCTGCCATGTTGGCCCAGGAACACCTGCCTCCTTGTCTCCTTCCAGGACTAAATTTCCTGTTTTCTTTCTTACCACACACACAATATTCAGCTTCTCTTTGAGATGTCCTCTCTCTGACCTCACCTCCATTCCAAAGCAACCCTGAGCCAGACATGCTTGGAAGATGTGACCGGAGGATTCCTTACCCCTGGTATACAAAATCTTATTTGTCAGCAAAGAGGAGGGAAAGAAATGTCTGTGTAACATCCAAACAGCAAGAGTAACGCATTTCTACAACAGTTCTTCTGTCTCTCCACGCCACAGGCTTTTACAGCATGGCAGTGAACTTGGAGCGTAGGTCTTATATATGTTTAAACATGCTTTTATGTCCTATCCTGCTACCCTGACTTCTCCTTCCATCATGGGAGGGACTGGAATTTCCCTAGGAAAGAGCAAGGGAAACATGCTTTGGATACAATTTCAGCACACATTGTGAAGAGTTCACAACACAGGTCTGCAGTACTGAAATAGGATTGGAAGCAGATGGCACCTCAGCCTCGAGGTCACCCTATTTTTTATTTTTACTTCATGTTCTTCATACCAAGAACACATATTTAGACTGAAAGTGACTGAAGTCTAAGCTTTTTACTGAAAGAAAGTAGCATAGAGCATATTTTGGCATGGAGAAAGAATTTATGTTCTCAAATCCTCTCTTTTGCTCCTTTCTCAAACTCCCTCAGGACCTGTTTTTGTACACATTGCCAAAATGAACTTCTTGTTATCCTTTTAGGAAATTAAGCATTCTTATTGCAGTAAATACTCTTATGAGCACTGGTGGTTTACTGGCTCTCAGCTAACCCTCTGCTTTTGAAACAAAACAAAACCGAAGGGTCTTTGCTCAGCTTCCCTTAGCCCATGGGTAGATGCCCAACATGGACTATGCTTTTAAAATATGGTTCATCTTACATCCCCAAATTTCAGACCCTGAAAATGTATCCAACAGCTCAACTCTGAACTTCTAGGCCCTCTGAGAAGGGAGAGACTAAAGGACAGCAGAGAAAAACCAAGCATGCTAGTTCTATTATAAGTAAATTCATTGTTAAGCAAAGTCTGTTTGGTCCTGCCATTTGTCTCTTCTATTCTTAGGCTTTCTGAACTTTGGAACTTTTCCATGACCACTTTTAGCTTTAAAGACCCTTCCATTTTTATTTCATAAACCCAGCTGTGCACTACTGGCCTTATTCAGCTCCAGATCTGAACTAAGAGAGCCATTCACATCAGCTGCTGAGCCCACAAAGTAAAAGAATCAGACCTTTGAAGGGGGAAATGCATGGTGAAATATTTTTCAGTCTCTTTCACACTTTTAATTGCCTTTCCTTCATTGCTGTGCCAGCTGGATACTATATTTTTTGTTGTTCTGACCATACTACCTCATAAATACCTACCTCACAAAAGTGAAGAGCTAATTAGAGAAAGCCTTTATCAAGTCATGCTTGTTTTCAGTTGAACTCTAACCTGGCCACTGCTAAAATGTGGCACTACAAAGATGTGGTGGAATTCCTACGAATTGGTTGGCTGTATAATGCTTGCTTCTCTGCATTTCCAGCTGGTTCTTTATCCTTGCAAGCTCTTCACTGCAAAGAGGACTCTATGGCTTTGTTCAAGATATCCGGGCACAAGCAGAGCCACTTCGACTGCCTCCAGGGGAAAATACTGCTGAGTGAGAGAGAAGCTTTTGTAGCTCTTCTGAAAGGAGGGAAAACCAGGAATATTGTGGCTGTTATCACAAGTAAAAATGCAAAAATACTACAGCTCTACTACCTAGCCTTAAAGGAAAGAAGATTTATCATCGACAAATAAACAGGTAAGAAGCACCAATTGTTCCTTATTACTTATGCAATGGAACAGAAAGGCTATGTGGTTGAAGCTAGTGGCTACATACAAAAGCAAACACTATCTACATGCATAATATTGTTCAAATTGTTTTATCTAGAAGCTTTCTAGAGCAGTAACACTGCTAGAACACTCAAGCTTTGCAAAACTTGCTTGATTTTTCTTTCTACAACGAGGACAACCTGCATGAGTGGGAAGACAAGGCTGTACAGAGAAGCCACAATTATGGGAAGCAGGTAGCAATGCGAAGGTTGGCTTTGGTGCCAGAATTTCACCTGAGAGTAACACACCCTCTCAAATGAGGTGGGGAAGGTCAAGAAGGAAAACAATTAAGTTTATTAAGAAAGAGTCTAAGTAGTAGGCTTACAGCAACTGAAGTCATTCCTAACTCAGAAATTTCTTGTGGATGAAGACACATATTTGGCATATCTAGCATGTGTAATTACTCAAAGTAATTGACTAAGGTAATTTATTGCCCAACAGTGATATGCTCCTAATCATACAGACACAGTAAACTGAAAACCTCTTCATTTACATCAGGCAACAGTCCCAGCACCCAGAAGAAATCTCTGTAATTGCTGCACCAGGAGCTTTTTACGCTTGTGCAGCCCAAAAGCCAGGGATGACCTAGATCCTGGTACGGCTGCAAGAGGCACCGTGCGACTCTTGCTGATGCCTTTGGTGCTGGCTCGCTCGACACCGCAGTGCAAGCAACTTCAACCATCACGGTATTTTTACGACTCTGTCTCACAAAACTAATTACACGGGAAAAAGGAAGCAAACCTGGGGGGGGGGGGAGGGAATTGTAAGACCTCTGAAGATCAAACCTCGGCATTCTTATTTAGTTACTGCCGTGCGGAATTACGATTTCTTCGGCAAATAAAGGACTGGTAGTCCGGGATTCCCCGGCTCCCTGCGGGGCCTCTCCCGCCCGCCTGCCGCTGCGGGCGGGGCCGTGCGCTCGCTGCCCGCCCCGGCGCAGCCCCAGAGGCGGGCGGAGGGTCGGGGCTGCAGCCGGAGCCGGAGCCGGAGCCGGAGCGGATGGCGGCCGCCGACCCGCCGGGAGCCGTGGAGCTGCCGCAGCTGGTGAGAGGGGCCGGCTCTGGGGCGGGGAGCGGGGCCGGGCTGGGTGCCGTGGCTGCGGGGCTCCTGTTTGGCCGGGGCCTCTGCCTTCTGCCTCTCCTGTCTTTATTTCCCCCTCCCCGCAGGCGGAAAATCTGCTCTACCGGCTGCAGGAGAATTTTCAGGCTCTGACGGAAAAGTTAACGCTGAGAAATATCCTCTTTGGAACGCGGGGTACCCGCCCCGCCGCAGAGATTTCGGGTCCCGTGGCTGGGGCCCCCTGCGCGCTGCTGGGTGCGGGCGGGGTCTTTGCTTGTAACAGAGGGATGGGCTTCTTTCTTAAATATCAAATTAGCGTATAATGATTGCCGTGGCTAAACACCTATGATGTAAAGACACCTGACTTCCCCCCCCCCCCCCGTTTATAAATCCCTTTTTCTAAGAAGGAAATCCTAAAAAATGTTTTACTACAAGTAGCAACTGTGCAGCAATTCTGGCTTTCAAGTAAAATAAGCATCGAATTATGTGTAAAGATTCTGAAGGTGCATCAAAAAAAGCATCTGTCTCCAAAAATGCAACTCAAACCAGCCGCGGTTTAAAAGCAGCTGTTGGCCTGAGCATGACAAGGGGAGCCCTCAAAAGGAGAAAATCAGACCTGAAGGGGCTCTGAGCTTTCTTACTACGTGTACTTACAGAAACTACCTCTGCTTTCTGAAGCATTTATTACATTTTTTTTCAGAAACCTGACCTTTCAGGAAGCAGCTGCTTCCTGAACAATGTTTTAGTAGCACTTGTACTCCGATTGCATAGGTTAACTGTATGGTATCACCTAAAAGAGTCCCTCAGAAAGAAAACAATCTCTTACACAGTTCACTCATGGGTATTTGCAAAGGCTTTTGATACTAAGAATTTGAATGCTTATCTGTCATAAGACAACATGAGATTGTGTTCTAACAATACCACCTTGTGCATGCTTCATCTTGCATTAAATGTAAACAAGTAAAAGGCTGACACATCTGGAAGGAAGCTGCTTGTTCTTCTTACAGAAGAAGAAACCTATAAAATTGTATAACTCTTTATTTATAAATAAGTTATCTTTAACTTTTTACTGGAAGAAATGGGCGAGCGCATCAATGACCTTGAGAAGCGTGTTGCTGACCTGATGACAGAGGCTGGGGTAGAAAACAGCAATGAAGAGTTGAGAGTAAAGACATTTACTTAAGTTTTTCTGTATTTTATACATTTCCACTTAGTTTGGAGTGATGGGCAAGTAATTGTGCTTACATATTTAGTATACCTGCATTTTCTTGGATTTGAAAGTGTACTTTTAAAAAACATCTTTAAAATTACCTTGGATTTTTTTTTTGCCAAGAGCCAAAGAATGTGACCACTTTTACAAAAGAAAAACTGCATCTTGCTGCCTCTGTTCCAGCTGAGTGCCATATACAAGGGGGTAGTGCTAACTCACCCCAAGTGTGTAAACTGAGGCTGTCCATTCATAGTGAAATGTGTGTGGCTTGAAGTGCTCCTGCCCACCATTCCTGTCCCTCAGGTATGCTAACCTAGCTGAGGACTGTTGCTGGTATAAATTTATGTATCTCTGCTTTTAAACCTGCTACAGCTTCCAAGTGTGGCTCGGAGCACACCTCTCCTACGCGCTCACCCCAAACACAGTACTAAATTATAGTCAATCACTTTATAATATAAAATCATGCTGCATTTCAGGATTGTGTGCTGGATTTTGGATCAGTCTGTTGCAAATGCCAGCCCCCTCCCTGACGGATGCCCGACTCTGTGCTCCGAGTATTTATGAGGCAGCACTGCTTCCACGTTCTGTGGATTCAAGTGATGTCATCTTCCTGTTGTTGCACACTTTCCCGATTCAAATTAAGATACACCAATTATTTTTGTCATTGAAACTGCCTACCCAGTGAAAGACAGGAATGTCTGTAAATATTTTGAAGTAATTTAGGTATCTATTCATTCTGATGCCTTTTGCACAAGCTGTGCAATAATTTTCAGAAATACAGAAAGACAATCCACAAAGATGTATTTTAACTGCACAGAGATCTTCCTATCTCCATGCTGAATCACATTCATGAATAAATCACCAACCTACTTATTCACTGTATCTTTGCAGCACTGAAATGAGGATGTATTCAAGGAAGATTAAAGGCAGAACAGCATGGCACTGACTCCGAGATTTTACAATCAAGTGTCACACTGACAAAAAATGTTAAAGGAAAACAAACGTGTTCGCATCATGTCATGACAGAATCTTGAAAAATTTTTTTACAATTATTACCCCAGGAAAAAAAGTAGAAAGCTGGGTTTGTTAATCTAAGTGGGGCACTGTATTTCCTGGAGCTGAAAAAGAACTGTTAGTTTCAAAGAAGGCAAAGCCACCATTTTGGATAGAAAACTATATCCTATATAGTGAACTTACCCAATCACAAATGTTTTCAATGTATGAAAATGTATTTAATATTAAAATAATAAGATTTGTTGCCTTTTTAGCTTAAATGTTCTTGGAATAAACCATTGTGTACTAAAAAAAATGGCAGTATTTGTAAACTACAACTGCTTGGTTGTTGCTCTTTTCACAAGCCCACCCAAAGCTGTGGACATCAGTGTAGGTAACATCACCCAGGTATTTATATTGTGACAATTTCAGTTCTTTAATGTTATCTGTTTTGATGAAAACAGTTTAAAGACCCGGAGATGGATGAGGAATTCTAGTTACCAAACATGTCCAGAAGAAATTGGTAGTCAGAAAACAGGACAGCTGCACTAACTTTACGGTGGTTGACACTGAAACATTGGCACTCTTTGCAGGGAAGATTTAGTTTGAAATGTAATGGGAACCTTTTATCATAAATGCAGAAATTGAAGCACTTCCAGGTTAACAGAATACCTCAGCTAATGAGGGAGAAATGCTTTTATTACAGCCTTCATTAATATCAAGAAATCATTCCAATTAATGCTTTAATCAGTGTAGACTTGAACGCACTGTCAGACGTGGGGGAGAGGATGGTATGCTGGAGGACAGGCTGGAGAAAGGGGCCAACAGAACCTTGATGAAGCTCAAAATGCCAGGCTGGGCAGGTGAGGGGGGCTGGCTGGCACTGCTTTTCAGCAAAGGAGTCTGGTGGAAAGGCTGACTGAGTGAGCAGGGTGCCCGGGCTGCAGCAACTCACTGGTCAGTATTAGCACAAGTAGAGCCAGCAAGTCATTCCCCTCCATTCATCCCGCTGGGAGAGCACACCCACAATATTCTGTCAATTTGGAGGGCTCCCCAATTCAAGAGATGCAGTGGTGTGAGGGAGGTGAAACAGAGCCACCAAGATACGGTGGAGTACAGCAGATGCAAGGTTTGAGAGGAATCTGTTCATTCAGCCCTAAGAAACTGGCTTCTTGCTGCCAATCACTACCCCATGGCAGAGCACGGGGCACAGACACTTGTTGAAGGTGTTGTACACCAGCTACTCAAGACAAGCTGAAACACAGAAAACTCCAGCTAGATGCAAGGAACGCCTTTTTCAACTATGAAGGTGCTCAAACAGCAGAACAGGCCTTCCAGAAAGGCCAAGAAATCTCCATCCTTAGAGAACACGGAATCATCAAGGTTGGAAGATCACCCTGAAGATCACCTAGTCCCAACCAAGATACTCAACAGTGGACACAATCCTGGGCAACCTGACCGTGTGGAACCACTATGACTGGGAGGCTGATGGTCCCTTCCAACAGAAATGATTCAAAAATTAATAACCACTCTAACCCAGATTAACTTCAGCAGAAACTGAGACCCTTTTGTTTTACTTCCTTGACGCTTTATAAATCCTCTAAAACACACTTGGTAGTAGAAGTCTATTCTCTTGTCTTGTAACAAACTGGATTTCTTTTCTGGAGAAAGGAGCTAGTCTGGCTTGGTTTTAATTTATCCTGTAAACACGCATGTATCAGTTTAAAAAACAAACCAACCCCCACACAACACCAACTCCATTACCATAAAAGTTGTCAGAAATGCAAATGGAAATTTCAAAAGCCACGGTGGAATCCAATCCAAGTCTCCCGAGTACATGTGCATTTTGGTATACCATTAGATAAACTGGAGGTCAAGTGACAGCATGGCTCGTGGTTTCCTCAGCTGCTGTCTGCAGCCAGCTCCAGGACTGCAGTTATGCTTTGGCACTGCAGAATTCACCAAGTGCTTCCAAGTGTGAGTGCACAGCCACCATGGAAAAGGAGTCTGGCACCACAAGTACATTAAGCTGATGGGGGTGTGGTGATGTGCAAAGTCACGGGAGAGGTTTTCTCTGAGTTTTGCTAAATATTAATGAATGCACCTTGGTGTTTTATTCCCATTTTTAGTGGATATAGGAGACTAATATGATATGCAAGGAAATCCCAACAAAAGTAATCTTCAACATTACGGACTTGCATCCAATTACATCTGTTTTCATTCTCCAATTTAATTAGCTGAAAAAAATTAAGGTGAATAAGTGGAACTCACTTTATTCTTTTAAAAAAACTATAGTATAGTTTTTTCCCAGATATTTGTGTAATAAAAGCAAACAAAACTAGTTGAAATGTTTTTCTGCAAACAGGCTTTCTGTGTACAAAAATATGTAATACCAAAAGGACAACAATGGAGAAAGTCTTTAAAAAATAAAACCCCAAAATTCAGCTACCATATTACTGCAGTCAAGACAGTTCCAGGCTTTGAGTCTTCTACTTCTTAAACAAATTCAAATCTTTTAAATAATCCAAATTATGCTCAAAATTAAAGGAATTGGTAGGGCTTTTTCTTTTAATATACATATATGTACACACATACACAGAAATAAATTTAAGTGGACATAGGATTAAGAAAAAAGGCGGCCCAAAGAAACATCAATATCTGTATTTAGTGGAATAATCTTTTGGTGATACCACCAAACCTCGACCTTTGCGGGCTCCTCTATAAACAGTTTCTATAATGTCAATCATCTCCTGCTTATCTTCCATTGCCCAGTTGATCTTGTTGTTATTACCTGTACCTAAATCAATCATGATGTGTTTGTTCCTTTAAGGAGAAAGAACAAAAAAACAAGTTAATATGGTATTATAATTCAGAAAGAAATCTTATATCCCCGCAAAAAAATGTTTTATAGGATCAAAGGCTTGCAAAACAAGCATCAAAGAAAGAGCATCCACTCAAGCTGACATTTTACTGCCAATTTTTAAACAATAATAAGGATTCCAAACATGCCTCCAAAATGGCTACTCAGTGCAATTATCCTTCAGCATATTCCTTATTGTTTGTATTTCTTTCCCACTACTGTCTGTCTCCAGAGAGACTTCCATGCATGTCAGTAGAACATCTTATCAATGCAGAAACCTTAACTCCAAAAATACATTATTACTTTTGATGTATCTTGAAAGCAAGTTTGGCAAGCTTGACTGCAGTATTACTACAGTATTCTCTATGGGAAGTTTGAGATTTAAAACTAAGAACAATGGATAATAAACCCAGTTTTCACTATCACTAATTTGCACTCTATTATCAAACTGTTACCAGGCTAATTGGAAAAGAAGCCATTTTCCTATATAATCAGTCTACTCTTTTGCAAAGCAATGGAAACATAGGCATCAGTGTGCTACTATGCATTTGGAAACAATCTGCTGAGACACTGTATTTGACAAACAGAAAGTTTCAATGAGTTACATTCAGAACCATCACGTACCTGAAGAAAAACATGACAGTACAGGGATCGTACAACTCATACATCTTGTTGAAGTCTGGTACTTCAGTGATGTCCACAAGATAAATAACAGCAAAGTTTTTAACCTAAACAGAAGAAAACAGGAAATACAAAAGCAATATATACTACCAATTAAAAGACATAAGCTTTCATTATTGTAACATTTATTTTCCAAATTATTAAGTCATAAAATCACAATAAACAGCCTTGCTTTTATTTCTAACCACAACAACCAATTAACATGGAAAATATTTTTAAATATCGCCAAGAAGCTCATTTCACATCCATTGTCAACTGGAAAGATACTATGCTAAACCAACATCCAGAGAAACAAATGCCCTTTGTGCAGAACTGAGAGCTCACAGTGACATGCACAGCTCTAAACAAGTAGAATAACTGCTTTGTGCAAGCCAAGCTGACACGTTTTGCCTCTGTCATCAGCTGCTTATAGACTTCAGAAAATTAATGATCTACAATGCCCTGGTGCCTGCCTCCAAGCATTTTTCCCCCTCTATAAAATCCAATTTGTCTAACGAGACTCATTAAATGAAAACGAAACTTATAATTTAATTTAAAAACTGGTAGCTTTTTTGAAGAGGTGCAAAGCTAAAACTTAAAAGTGCAATTGCTGAAGAACTAAGATCTTGATGAGAAGCTATCGTCTGGATAATTCTGGTAAAACTGGCTTTCATTTTGCAGAGTTACTCAGTTAGATGCACAAGAATCCCACTCCTCTAGTGTCACAGTCAATGCATTCTTTCCTGCAAGAAAACCATGTCACATTTTTGTTTCCTAGATGTAGCATACTTGTCATTAAGTGGAATTAGAGGAAGTTTTGGTTTCTAAACTTAGCTCATAAGTGCACAGTAGAGATTTACACACTCACACACATTACATTCTAAGTCAGGAGACACCCAAATTGCACAAACCTTTAACTGTAAGGCATATTATCAAATGTTCATGCACTGCACAATTGTGCCTCCCCATCCTTAGTCACCTGCTAACACAGTTCTGGTCCTGCCCATTTGACTGCACAGAATTGCCAGCCTGAGGTTAACACACATGGTCTAAGATCTATGACAAACTCACTGTTCATGACAGTACTTCCCACTTGTTAATTTTGCTATCAAAAGTCTGGAAATGCTATGATGAGTATAATACCTGCCTGATGGAACAATATTTTATTTTAGTTCACAGAGCAAGATTAGTTTGTATGAGAAAAACAATGATATATTGTGTATCCTGTACGTAGACATCCTATCAGGCACTTTACTGAGAAAGTATGGAGATGTTTATTTACAAAAAAAACCACTCAGAAAGGGAGAGTAAATAAATTTTTATAGACTTCTGCTTCAAAATTATAAAAAACAATCACACTTCAAGAAGGTAAGTAAGTATTTCTAGCAAAGAAAGTAAAATATCTTTGGGAGTGAAACAGCATTTAAAGTTTTTACTGTGCTTTTATGGAGCCAGCTATAGTCCTAGATTCAGTCAATATTCTATGAAAACATCCCATTTAAGCCATGTTCTAAATCAGGCAAGAGGTACAGCCTTGTAAACTAAATTAGTCATAATATCAAACCCTCTGAAGGGATCCTTCACACCCATTTCAATTTTACATTAAAGACTTCTAAGAAGCTTAATGGGATGTTCAGAGTCAACACAATTTAGCTGAGAAGAGACTGAAGTTACTCCCTGGTGAGCTGTGGCAGGCAAAAGAGAATTGTGGGGATTTTGGTCCTTTTTTTAGAAAACTAAACACCTGAGGAGCCATTTTCATTTTATCCTATCATTACTTCTTCCACCCTGCTGGCATTTTTAGCATCAGCAGCACACCCTTCACCATGTGGGGAAATTTCTACAACATGTTCAGCAATTTTGACAGGGAACACCATCTTTAAACAATTACTTAATTTGGAGCTTGGAAAATCATTTTATGGTAAACCTAGCATTAATAAAACATTCTTAGGACCTGTTTTGTTCCATGAAAGATTAGTCCAAGGAGATTTACATGTTTCACCAGAATACCACTCCAAAAGCATTCCTAAACCAAAATTTTACTTCCAAGAACTCTGCATACCCTGGATATAATACTGGAACAAAAAAACCTTTTAAAGTTAATATGACATTATATGCATTTAATTTAGTTGAGCTGTTCCAGAACCAGAAATGCTCGTCACTAGCAGTGATCATCAACAGCCAAGGATTTCATACAAGAGAAACAGACTATACAAGTCTTAATTTGATATATAAATCTTACTAAAAAGGACTGGATTCCTCAAATCACCTTTGCACAGCACATGTGCAAGTCATCACCGTACTCCAAGCATCCAAGACATTAATTAAATCTTCCTTCTCTCCAACCTACTTTTATAGAAGTGAAACTGATGACAGTCACCTGATTGAAAAGCTCATATAAAGTTTAAAGCAGACCTTAAAGCTGGACTCAAATTTGCATTCAAAACTTTACAAGTGGCTCTATTCTTTACCCCTCGCTCTCGTAACTTCAAATCTGGCAAGATCACCGCTCCAAAACAAGTTAGCTTGCGAGCACATTGGATGAGGGTGTGCTTTGTTGAGTTTGGACACTGGCTGCCAAGGATAGCAGCAGGAGATTGGGATTTGGGCCTAAGGAGGGACTAGATAAACACATGGAGCGGGTGATGCAGAAGAACGGCAGTGGCCTATTTAATGTCTAGGGGCTGTGCCAGGCTGGGCGAGCTTGTCACCAAGAGGTGTTTTATTTCAACATGAGACAAGCCTTGCAGACACTCAAATGTTTCTTTTTGCACAGTACTGACCAGGTTTAGAGCCTGGAGAAGCAGTTCCTGTCTCAGACACAATACTGGAGCCAAGACAGCAGCAGTACAGAGCAGCAACTGAGCCGGCTCCACACACAGCCGGATCTAATTCACAAAGCTTTAGCTTAGGCTTCGATTTAAGCAAAAGAAATTGACGTATTTATGGATTCAGACTGCTATGGATGTGCATGGTTTGTGGAGACAAACCAAAGGCTGACCTCTCTCCATTGGGACACGAAGCCATTGCTCAGACAGAGCTGTCAGTTCAAAACCTACATTTCTGTACAAAACAAGCTTTGCTACCCTGTCAAGGCAGTGCTTGCTAACAAGTTTTCTTTCTGACTTGTGAGTTGTAACTGAGGATACAATATGGAGACCTCAGAACATGAATACAATACAACTCTGAGCAAGCAAACCCTACTAAATACACGTAGTTGCAGCTGTTACAAGGGAGACTACACTGAGTTTGTTAATATAAACCAAAATTTTACTGTAGAGACAATATGAAAAAAACCTTGTAGTATTTTAGAAGTTGAACACATAATAACACAAGTTTATTCTGAAAGTGCTTAACCTCATAACATACACTAAATACAGTAAATTTGTTGCAGTAAGTCAACTGCTTTCTGAAGAAAAACAAAATCAAAACACTAGTGAGAGACCTCCTTTTGGGCAGCACCTCACTTGTGCAACAACTGAAGATAAAAGCACTTTCAGAGACAGATATTAACTATTTCTGACACTCCTGACTTACCTATCTTTCAATTCAAAACTTTCTCTGACTTATCAGGCTATTGGAGCTGCTGTTTGTGGGGACAGGGTAGAGTAGTAAACTTAAGTCAAACAGCAGCATGGATTCAAAATTTTATGACTTGCTTTCACGGGTTGGGCTTCAATTTTGCTGGTTGTTTTCCCCATTTTCCCCAATGACAGTAGCTTCTTAAATCTGCCTCAGCAATTTACATTACTGAACACGCATGTAAAAAACCCAGAAGTACATTACTGCCTGGCCACAGTTACAGGCTATTATAATAGCTCACAGAACGGTATCCGCCTGAGGACTGCTATGAAATCTTTAAACTGAATGGCTCAAGACTATAAAGCAGAGGAATCTATAGGACTTTTAACATCAGATAAAGATTCTGTATCCTATCTTCGTGAAGATCACACACTTTGCTAGTAAACAGGAAACACAGATGTAGGAGAGATCAAATCATATGATACGAGACTCATCTGTCCTCTGAAGTTCTCCCCCCTGACTTTCTTCATTAACAATATCCTTCTAGAAATAAATAAATGCATTCCTACAACATGAGATTAACACAGAAATACAATTCATGACTAGGATGAATGACAAAAATCGTGAAATTTCTGTCAGAGGTAAGTAACACTTTTTTTTCAGTTGTTAAGATTTCAGCTGCCTTTGAAAAGCAAACCTTACAGCCGAAATATCTAAGGAAATCTGAAACAAGATCTAAGATTCCATCTTCTCATCTTCCTAACCAGTTTCTAGACAATGTTTTTTTTCCTGTTCATAAGAACAGAACAGTTCTTTATGGACAAGAAACTCACAAGAAAAAAATACAGGAATTGAGACTAGCTTTTGCAACAAATCTCTCGAGTTGAAGGTGGCTGGCAGACTTGCAGAACTGAACAGAGCAAGTACAAACTTGAAAGTCTGTACTGGCAATATTTATTTGAATTCTTTTTCTTGCTAATTATGCTGTAAGTTTAGGAGATCACTTTCTAGGGGAAAAGAGAAAGACATTAGAGTGCCCAGAGCAATGCTTACACCTAATAATTTTGAAAACTACAGACATCAGTAAATGGATTAACTTTGCTCAACTTTTAATTACAAACACTAGTGGCTAAAATACCAATATGCTTTTTTCTAAAGCTACCTCTTTCCCTGCTCCATCTTCTTTTCCTCTCTCACTTTCCATGTAACCTTAGCAGAAATGCAGAGGTGTAACTAATGTTTGAGGAAAAGCCACAGCTATTCACACTTCTGATTATAGTTAAATAAATGCACAGCATTTAAACAATCCTCCCTAAACCCACACTGATCCAATACAACAGATATCTGATTTACAATATTCAGTCATAGATAAATAATTTCTTAAACAAGGTGTATTAATTTAGCAAACCAATCCCTGTATTTCAGGGGATAGGTTTTAATGAGTTTCCTTTAAAGAAAATAAAAAAGTGTATTTTTTAGAAAAGGTCTTTTAAGACAAAATTTGTGAAACTCAATTCTTGTTTCAATCAATGTTTGATTGAAATCCTCACAAAGCAAAAAAAATCTAACATCTTACAATTATGATTTGTTTTGACATTCAGTGAAACCTTGCTTCTTTTTTATGTAACATTGGGGAAAAACCTCAGTCAACTGCAAGTGAAGTACATTTCAGTGAAAATAATCTACTTTGTACTTTCAGATAGCATTCTAGTTTCTTTTCCCCCAAAAGGATTCAAACGTAAAAAAAAACCCCCCTGTTCTCCTATCATAAAGTACAGATCCCTATTACTGCTACCCAAAACCATGCGGCAGTCTAAAAGAATGTTGCACCAGGGTAACAAATGTAAAATACGGCCACACTGTCTTCAAATGTAGCCTGCAATTACAGTATGTTAACATTATTCTCTAGAATAAACACCTGTACAATTGGAACTTTTACTCACTCTTTAAAACAGCAGAGATCCAAACATGGCTTGTAAGCAAGAGGATGAGGTAGGATCTCCCCCTTTAATTTGCCATTTCTGCAGAGGGAGATTTTTAAATAAGAAGTTACTTTGTTCTTTCTTCCCCCAGTCAACCATAGCTACCAGCAGGTCTGCCAAATTGCCAAGCATCCTGCTACAAGTCCATACTAAAAGTATCTGAGCACAACACTCCCACCAGGCTGAATACAAAACAACTGAATTAAAACATGTCACAACTCTTTACTGCATTCTAATATGTCTTAACCACTGGCTGTGGGTACATGTCTTTCACTGTGGGGATATTCAAGACACAAGTTAATTTATTTAAAAAAAAACTTTAGAAGACAAAGAAGTACACCACAAGAACAACCCCATGTCAAGCTATGCAGCATGCACAGTATTTTATATGAAGGCAGCGAAGTTGTGGATGCCCCATCCCTGGCAATGTTCAAGGCCAGGTTGGATGGCGCCCTGAACAATCTGGTCTAGTGAAAGACACAGCAGGAGAGTTGGAATGAGATGATCTTTAAGGTCCCTTCCAACCCAAACCATTCTATGATTTCTATGATATCTGGCACCTTTTCCTACCCAAGTTCAGATTCAGATTTTTTTGTTTCTTTCTTCATATGGTACAGTTAAAAGACCTGTCAATATTCTACATCTATCGCTGTGCAGAACCTTTAGCAAATATATGAAAAGGTAAATTATAGCTGACTGTGTATTTTAACAGTCTAATTTTTCCTGTGTATGTCTCTTTCTTAAGCACAGACCAGCTGTTGGTAGTTCAGTTGCCATCTGAAAACAGCTGTGGAGTTTGGCTCTTAAAATTTAATTCAGTCCATGCCACTCTGTGGAATGGTATTGGTTTGCATGGATAACATCACTGACAGATTATTATCACTGATAGATTAATCAGAATAATATCAATGACAGATTAGTCAACACCATCCCGCACATTTTAGCACCTCACCATTTTGAAGAGCCAAAATGAAAGTAACTTTCCAAGTTATTCAAATGGAAACCTGAAGGTACCACATATTTCCATTGTAAAGTGAGAGTGCTGCATTACCTGGAGCCGCAGCAGCCCTACCACCGAGCATTGTTTCTGCCTGAATGCCGATGCTCATTCAATGATGGGTTATTAACAGGCAGCAACCTGGATTTCTGAACATCTGCGATGCTCTTTTCACCCCGCAGAATACTGCAAATATCAGGGAAGTCAAGTGATTTTAGGAGACACTCATGAAAGCAAAGCAAACAGCTTTCCCGCTGCCTCCTAAAGCTGGGATACCTGTGCAGAACCCCAGTTATAAGCTGCACCAGGCTCCAAGTAAGCCAGGGGGAACACTGAGCTCGGAATGAGCAGAAAGCTCCTGTTTACCTTCTCGGCGATGCTGTACAGGACCTCATCCATCTTCATGCACGTGGGGTCCCAGTCGTGACCGAAGCGGATGACCACAACCCGGTCCTCCTCCGACAGGATGGCCTGGTCCACCTGCCACCCATTGTGCAAGTGCGGCAGCATGTACGACATCCTGGCGGCCGGCTGGCGAGCCTGCGGGACGACAGGGATGCCCCTGGAGCTGACAGCCCGCCCCGCCTGCCCGCCCCCTCCCCGAGCCCTCCCGGGCCGCCGGCGGGCACCGAGCGCCAGCACCGAGAGCCCCCCGGCCCGCCCATCGGCCGCGGCCGGTCCCCAGCGCACCCCGCGGGCGTCCTTCCCTCACAGACACGGAGCGGCGGCAGCGGCGGGACGGGCGGGAAGCGGAAGGGCGGGCACGGGAACGCGCGCGCACGCGCGCGGGGACAGGCGCGCTTCCGGCACGGCGTGGCGCGGGGCGGGCCGGGACAGCCCCGATTCCCTACGGGAGGAGAGCCCGCCGCCCGGACAACGCGGGCAGGTGGTGCCGCTGGGCAGGGACACCCGCGTCCCGCCTTGCAGGTGGGATGTGGAGCCGTGCCGTGGGGATCGGTGATGCCGGGTAGCACGGGGAGGATGAAGCAGAGGCCATCAGAGCCCAGATCTCCGACTCGCTGCTACTGACCACGCTATGATGTTAATACATTCCCTGTACCTCCATGGGATTTGATCAAGGAGATATGCCCAGAGAAGCTGTGGATGCCCCATTCCTGGAAGAATTCAGGGCCAGGTTGGACGCGGCTCTGAGTAACCTGGTATAACGAAAGGTGTCCCTGCCCATGGCAGAGGGGTTGGGTCTAGATGGTCTTTAAGGTCCCTTCCAGCCCAATCATTCTGCGTTCTGTGCAATTGCATCTCCTGGTTGCGGAAGGTTTTTTCTGTGTGTTCAGCCACAGCAATGACAATTTTCATGCCCCCACCCCAGACACAGCCCCAGCCACTCCGCCCAGACCCGCCCCTGCCGGGCAGCTGCACTGCCCAGCCACTCCCGGGCTCGCACTTGGGTTCCGTGAGCTCTGCCATCGCTCTCGCGATCAAAATGCCATTACCGGGAGCACTCTGGGCAAACGTTCCAGTGGAAGTGGTCAGCAGCGAAACCAGCACATTTCAGCACTGGGTTCCGGAATCGAGCTGGCCATTGGCATAGGCCATCCCAGACCAATCTGTTTCCTTAATTCCACAGCCGACACTCGTTTAAAAGGTTATCTTGCAGCACGCAGGGAGAAAAGCTTAGTTTAAAAATTCCATACAAGCTGTACCTTGGGCTGTGGCGATCAATGTGAATTTGTGGTAAATAACTGTGCCCCACAATTGCTGAGCTCTCCAAAAACTATCCAAGTCCTTGATTTATCGCCTTTTTCGGACGTCCGGCGGCGGGAAGGGGAGAGGGAGAGGAGAGGCAGCCCGTTCTGACTGCAGGCAAGAGCAGAGGCAGCGGGGGCGGTGATCCCGTCCCGGAGCTTCCCTGGAAGCCGCCAGCCCCGGAGCCGGCGGTGCCCGGGCAGGGCAGGGTTAAGCAGCGGGGCTGGGCAGGAGCGGGTGCGCCCGGCCCCGAGCAGGAGCCCTGAACTCCGGCTCTTCCGCCGGATAGAGCTGTGAAAGGCACGTCGTCAGAAGGAAACCCGCCCTGGTTAGTGCTTTGGTTGTTGTTCAGGTAATTAGTCTTCTTCTTTAGAGAAGTTAGTGGGAGAAATTTATCCTGGATAACGTAGGCTGTTAACTTTAATTGAAAACTGAGCTAGGAAAAAGCGTGTACGTTTATTTTGCTGTGTTTTGGTTAAGTCCAAGGTGAAACAGCAGTGCCAGCCAACAAATCTGCAAGTAAGGAGTGAGTCAAGCTCCAAAGATGAAATAAGGCCACCTTCAATTAGCACTGAAGTTAATACTTAATTGTAGTCCTTTTTATTTGCCCCGTTGTCTCAATCTAAGTCATATTTTCAACGTTTTCTCTGCAATGCCAGGACCAGAACTTAGTACAGTTACCTCATATCGAAGAGTTAACATATGATTATGACTGTTTACCTACATGGAAACATATAGTCTTATTCAAATACAAAAGGAGGAGAGATAACTTTAAAAAAGAAAAGGAATTTGTGATACTGCAGATGATACTAGTCCAAAACCAAAATTATCATATCCTTGACAGGTGTTACATTTAGCACACTGGACAAGACATCTGATAACTGAATAATTATGTTCAGGAGCAAAACACTGAGTCTGTTGAAACTGATTCCCTTAATGTCTGGCCAGTCAAATTTGGCTTGCAAATTTATTCATCCAGTTATTGCTTCTCATGGACATCGCTGTCACAGAAGCGTGATTTACAAACAGAGGGACAGGACACGCTCATGTAGTGCTGGAAGACGAACAATGAGTGCTGGGACCAAGGTTGGTATCTGGAGAGCCCCCTTCCTTCTGCAAGGTTCCTTTAAGTGTTTTTAGTTTCCTGCTATCAGTGTGATTTTTTAAGATTGTACCTGGGACAAGCAGAACACGAATTGTTGGACCAGTGCTGCAGGCGATGAATGGGTCAGGTGTGCATCAGATGCGGCTGGAATGGTGGCGGGCTCAGCATGCCCATACTCATGAAAAGATCCATCACATGCCACTAGCCTGTTTCTAGGGTGCCAGCTTGGTTTGTTTATAGCTAGAGGCTTCCTCATGGGTCACCTTTCTGCTTGTGAAGTGTAGGAAGTGCTTCCAAAATTAAAGCAAGTCTGGCTCTGCCCATCATGGGTGGTGTATTGTAAGGAGAGAGGAGGTGGTGATGAAAGCAGAAGGAGTAATACAGTGCTGCCTCACTGGCATCTGCCAGTCACTTGATCATGTCTGGTGCTCAGTTTACCCTGCTTAACAGCTTAAGTTTTAGCTGCTGTCTGGGATTACCAGGTTCTGATCATTAATGAAGCTGGGAAACGCCATCACAATATGACATCAACTCCTCTTTTATTCGATGCATCATTCATTCTGGAAGACAAATCTAGTTTATCCTAGTAATGTTGAGTGACACTCTTAAAAAATGCAGACTACACCTGTGGAAATTTGGATGGTTTTTACAACCATATGGGGCTGACAACTTCAACTGGCAAAAAATAGATGAGATGTATATAAAAACATGGTCTTCCTTTGCAATTTGGTTGCACTGTTCATCTCATTGCTTTGTTTGCTGCTGTTGAGAATGAGATAGTATTATCAGAGACATTGTGGTGAGCTGCAGACCTGTCCTAGCATGGAGGCCCCTTCAAGGCCACGTACAGCAGTGTCGGCGATTGAAGCACAGGGACCAAGCATCGATGATGCAAGGACGTTTATTGAAAAAAGGCACAGATATTTATACTGTTTTAGCTTCTGCATAACAATTTCCTCTTGTTCTGTCTATATGCTAGCTAATGCATAGCAAGCTATAATGTTACTTTTCTTTTGCGCATTTGCTTATCTTGCTACAGGATGTTTGCAATCTACAGCAGGGTGTAGTTTCTACAGCAATCTCTGTAGTTTTTGCTCATGTATCTTTCTCATGGCTTTTTTCAAGCTCCTGCTGGACCAACTCTAGCAAATCAGCCATGCTGTTCATGTTGTTTAACTCATTCTGTTCTGCAACACAGCAGCAGACTGAAACTGAGGCAGAAATACACATCAAGGCCAGGATAAAACAGCAGTACTGGTGTCAAGATTGTAACCATTTAATAGACGTGGTTGGGATGAGTCTGAGTTTGCTCAGGACAAGGATAAATATGGTTGACAAAAACTTCCAGTCTACATTGACACCTTTTTGTCACAGGTTTGAGTTCTGGTTACTCACAGAAGGCTTTTGTGAGAGGAGTGAAGCAGCAGGACACCTCTGGCCAGTACTGTGTGCCCAGAATAAATCATCATACTGCTGTGGAAAATTGTTCTGGTTCAGTTAGCACAACATCATGTTTCCTGGACACAAGTCTAGGACATAGAATGGGATGGAGATCGAAAGTCAGTGGAGCACAGCATAAAGAATTGTAGGAAATTAGGCACGACCGTTGTTAAGATATGCAGCAAATCTTCAACTACCATTTTTGCCAATAAGAGCTCTAATTACGTGTTTGGTTACCTATGGAGCCTCTATCTTATTGCAGAGTGCGATGCATTTGCAGGAGTGTTGCAGAGAGGACTGGGCTCAAAACTCTCAGGGCAGAGGAAGGTTCTAGTATGAAGGACTGTGTTGTCAGTGGTATCACCTCTAGTGCTCTTCCTCACTGGTTCAGCATATAGGCATGTGTGTGCTAAATTTTGCATGAGGTAAGTTCAGGTACAGATCTGAGTGTTTAAAACACTGAAGGCAAGCAGTCTAACAGCTATCTAGGGGTGGACTTTCATTGTGCAAATTTGTTAGACCTAAACCATCCCTGACAGATGTTTGTCAGACCCATCTGGGCCTCAGTGCCACCCTGCATTGCCTGTGGATTCACCAACCACAACTAACAGGCAAGAAACTGTGAGTGAATTTCTAGCACCCTCTGTTTCATAGCACTGCTCATAGAAAGGCATTGGTGAGTAAGCTACCAGAAAAGCTACTAGTTTTGTATGAATCAATATTCATTCAGGACTAAAATTAAACTCTTCGAGAGGAACACCTTGTAGGACTGGATTTGGATGTAAAAGTGTGGCTATTCCTTGGTGTTATAGTCTAAATCAGCACTTGGTAAAAGTACTTGGAAGTCGTCTGATGTACCACACTAGTACCAAGTGACTGTGGATTAAAAGCACTACTGAGTTCCATCAGTTTCCTGATCTACACATGTGAATTTAAATGATAACTTTTAAAGGAACATCATTGCTCCTTTCAGGGTGTTCTCCTAAACAAAGGAGTATTTTTGCTATTCCTCTGTTGCAGGTCATGGCAGAAGAAGAGTTGCCGGGTGTTTTGATTCTGGATGTAGGAGGAACTCATGGCGTGCTAGAAGACCTTGCAGCACTTTTGAAGAAACACTTTCATCTTATCACCATGAAAGAATTTCTTGGAAACAAAGAAGAAATGAGCAAAAAAATCCAGTCTGTTTTTGTGTTTGAGTGCAGGCCAACTATTGACCGTGAGCTTCTAGAAAGCCTGCCTAATTTAAAGGTAATTGGAAACTCTGGGGTTGGAGTGGATCACCTAGACTTGAAAATGATCTCGAGCTTTGGTGTAAAAGTGACCAACACCCCGCACGCCGTGGCAGACCCAACAGCAGACATAGGCATGGCCTTGATGCTGGCCTCTGCCAGAAGATTAGTGGAAGGTAATGTTTTAAATTTTCCTGGTCCTAGCTACTTCTTTGGCATGCCTCACTTTTGCTATGATAGAGAGATGATCTTTCTGAATCAGTATTTGGGATGATTTTACAGCGAAGAGTTTTCAGAGGCCTTAACTTTCAGAGACATCTACTTTTCCTATGTCTCATTTCTTTTTAGGGCAACAGTGACAAGAGTAAGGTTTTTGTCTAAATTATGCACTTGAAAGTCTTGTGATATCCTGTTTGGAATAATGTCTGGAGCTTAATGATTTTCTGGCTGTCCATGGGGTGGGTTGTTTATAGCTGTAAAAACTGAGTACAAAGTGCAACCAAACTGAATGTCACCACTTTCTGTTTCCCCTTGAAAGAAGCATTAGGAGCTACAGAAACGTACAAAGCATTAGTGGCCACATCTCCAACTCCAGAGCAGTAATTAGTATATATTCTTCTTTTTTCTGCCTCTGTGATGAGCTTGTCTAAACCAATGGGTTGTATTTCCTGAACAGCATCAGCATTATTTTCGAAAAAGGTGATAATCCTTTCGACAAAGCTATTTCAAACTGTACACTCAGCATTAGTTTGTGTCCCTAAAAGCAAGGTGTTTCCCAACGTCCTTGCTATGCAATGCCTTTCTGGGGAAGGAAGGTGTCAGTAGAGACTGTCACAAGAAGCCGCCTCTGTCTTTGAGGACTCATGGTCTTGTCCCTGTTGCTCCACCCCTAAGCATGAAATAACATCTTTTTCCCCATGATGTTTTCTCACTGTTGCATCTTTTTGAACCTCAAGTTCTTTGTATAAAAGCTCACAGAGATCCCTGGCTGAGCTCGAATTTGAAATCTTCACCCCTACTCAAGCAGTGAGGCTGCTTTGGGTTGTGATCCAGGAGAGAAATGGTGAGATTTATCCCAGCTAAAAAAAAAGTGAAGTCAATGCTTGCAGGGTGGTGTCAAAGAAGCTATTTTTAAACTTCCAAGAAAACACACCAGCTGTGGAAGAGTTAATTCCCGAAGGAGTCATTCCTTCCAGCACAGTACCCAGCCAGGATCCCACTGAGTTACTGGCTTCAGGCCTAGCTGCAGGAATTGGCACCATCCAGGCCCTTCTATAAACTGGTCAAAATCAACAAAGGTGTTTTGTAAGGGGTGCTCCAGAGCCCCACTGCTGTGACAGTGATAAACCTTTTCCTTCCCCCAAGCCTACGCTGATGGCTGATTTGTACCCACTCAGCATGTATTTACACGCAGGCTGCCAGATTGCGGTGTCTCCAGACACGAAGTATTTTGCTGTTGACTGGCTGGGAGTGGAAGTAACCAGAGCGACACTAGGGATCATTGGGATGGGCAGCATTGGATACAAAGTGGCTCAAAGAGCCAGAGCCTTCAACATGAGGATCCTGTACCATAACAGAAACCGGAGGTAAAGGCATTTGATTTCTGCATTTAGTTGTCCAGGAGGCAGTGACGGAAGCCACAGCTCTACTCTGTTGCCAGCCTTCCTATGCACTTGTGGCAGTTGTAAGCAGTGTGACAAGCACCAGTGTGCCACCACTTCCTCACTTTGGCTCCCTCCTGCTCCCCTCGGGAAGCAGTTCCCCCTGCACTTGCCCTGCCCTGCCCTGCTTAGCCACTCCCAGTTTGAAACAAGGGCCGTGTAAGTGTTCAGGAGATGTTGTCAAGCAAACCAGGTCTTGTGCCCTCGTGGAGTTCCCTGTCCTGTCAGACTCTTCTTCAGGCTTCTGGCAGCATCCATGTTCCTCCCAGCCTGTCTCCTCAGCCTAGCCAGATCACTCATCACACCGGCACCAATGACAAAGGTCTTAATTTCTCATGGATTTGTAGTTCCCTTTCTTTCACACTTAATTTCTTTTCAACCGCCAAGTCCTAACTGGCATGTCAGGCAAGGAAAGACTCCACAGGAACTGGCATGGACACAGGAAATAAAGTGGGGTCTGACTGCATCCCCAGCCTCGTAACCGCATATCAGCTGTGTGCTTTACTTTCACACATACATCACTCCTCCAGTGTCACACCACACCTTTAGCCTCTTGCTCCCTCTAGCCCATATCCTTTCTGCATCCATTCCACCATCTGCACCCATCAATGACTTACCCTGTATGTTGGTCTTAAACCTCTCAGTTTCTGTGCTTTCTGGAATTTCTCTGTGAATTGGAATTAACAATCGGTTCTGATTGATTGTTAAATTCAGTTAGAAATAGTTGTGTCAGTTTGGGGGTGTGCGCATTTTTCCTTCAGAAGAAAGGAAGAGGAAGAGGCTGTTGGTGCCCACTACTGCGCAAAGATGGAAGACTTGCTGCAACAATCTGACTTTGTTATGTTGGTTGTGAACCTGACTCCTGAGACTCACAAACTGATTGGGAAAAAGGAGCTGGGACTGATGAAACCCACAGCTACTCTTATAAACATCAGCCGAGGTAGGAGGATCTGAAATCACTGTTTGTGGCTCCACACTTAAGGTTGTGTTTTGTTTGATTGTGTTGACGTTCCCCTCTCCACCCTCAATCTGTGATATCCCTCTGTTGTTTGAGTCATGAAGTAGCTGGTAGTCTACAAATGGATGACTTACGAAGATCATATGCTATGTCTTCAAAGGTCCTATGGAAATTAGGGATGCTCAGCAGATGGTTGGTTCTCTATAGCCTTATTCTAGAGACAGAGGGTTTTAGTGGAAATAACGCAAAGATTTATCATCAGCAGGGGAGAATGGGCTACAAGGGAAAACATTAAGTAACATTTGGAACAGCAATGTAGAAAGGAAGCCTCACATGGGATGACAGATCTGTTGGCACTGAACAAGCCAGTATTATCATTTCAGTAAACAAAGCAGAGATAAAAGAGTGGAAAGTCTTCAGAGATTAAATTATTTGTCTATAATAATACAGGAAGTGTCAAATGAGGAAAAGACTGAAAAATCATCCCAGGAAAAGCCTTATGCAGTGGACCATAATCATCCTATAATTAAAGATTAATAAATAAAATCTTCACTTTGTTTGGTTAATCATTATTAGAAAGGCATGCTGCTTTCTAACAAGATGAAGATCCTCTACTTTTTCTCACTTGACCCTGGAGACCTTCCCCCCCTCCCAGGTATAAACATGTTCATTAACTCACCAGTATATCAAGATTTCATTTCAATGCAGGTGCAGTTATTGATCAAGATGCATTGGTAGAAGCTCTCCAGAATAAGGTTATTAGGGCTGCAGCTCTGGACGTGACATACCCTGAGCCTCTGCCAAGGTAAAGAAACGTGTTTCCCATTCTGTTAATCTGAAGTGTTTTAAACTGTGTTCAGAGTGTGCTCATGATCTTGATCTCCACAGGGAGACTCATTATGTAAGGGCAAAACCTCAGCCTGTCTTGCACAATCATAAATAAATGACAAGTTATTCCCCTTTCCCACTGTCTCAGTTTGAGACAAATTTAGGAGGAAACATCCCAAAAGTAATGTCTCCTCTGAAGAAGGCAGGGTTTGGCAGTCTCTCCCCCACCGGTTCGAAAGGAATTCCTTGGAGGAAAGTGAAAAAAACTGTTTATGTCACACACGGAGCGTACGCAGGCACAGGAACAAGAATGATGAGTGTTAGATATTAAAACCTCGCTGCAGAGAAAGCTGGTGGATTCAGAGTTCTTTCTGTGGGTGTGGCTCGGCTCCTCACGAGGTTCTGAGTCAGGATGCAGTGTCCCGGGGCCTCCCCTCTGGCTCCCGGTGATGGTCTCTTCTTGGCCCAGAGCAAGACTGAACAGTTCCAGAAGAAGAAGCCACAGTCCCAGGAAAAACTTCTTGCCTCACCTAATGAAAAGAAGATAGCTGAAAGCAAAGAATTTAATTCTCCCTCTCTCTGCTGAGTAAAAAACTGAGAGAGCAGAGGAGTACCCGTGTTTGAACACAGACTTCGGAAAGAATTCCCTCAGCTTCCCCCCCTTCTCCTGGACCTAGCTTAAAGTTATAGGACCCATGTCAGGGCATAAAGCAGATGATAGGGGATACAGTATCATAAAGTCACCCCAAGACACCCACCTCTGTCGGTTCTTTGCCAGCCTGGCTCATGGGCCAGGCAATGAGCGAGGTGGATGGAGAGGAAGAAGAAATGTGTGAGCAAGCGTCCCACAGCTTTGTGCTGTGCTTTGGTCTCAACGTGCCATTGCTGCTTCCTGAGGTTCAGTTCTGCACAACTAGCATGGGATAGCAGCATAGTAAGTTCCCTGTGTAATACATTCTGTTCTTTGTTTCTTCCAGAGATCATCCTTTATTAAACTTGAATAACGTCATCATAACCCCACACATTGGAACTGCAACAGTCCAAGCCATCCATATGATGGCAGAAGAAGCAATAGCAAATATACTGGCTGTTCTCAATGGCCAACCCATTCCAAGTGAAGTGTTTCCCAAATGATGAGTGCCAGACGATGCCGCTAAATCTCCTGTGTATGGGAAGGCACTATTTCTTACCACTTATAAGCTAAAAAAAGAAAGGCAACCTGTTCCTGCACTGCTCATCATGATGCTGCAAAACTGTCACCTCACTAGACTTGATCTGTTCTGTTACTTACAGTTCAAAAAAATAAAGTGAAACTAATAAAAGATATTTGTTTGAAGATTTTAACTGAGCAGTTATGCATTTTGATATCTTCAGTCTATTTCAGTGAATACCAATGTTCTGTTCTTAGTTCTTGCTGCTACATAATATGCAGCAAGTGCACTGGGCAGTTTGTGTAACACTCTCAAATCTGTTGAAGATGAATGAGGACTGATTCCCTGCAGAAATTTGACTGTATCCTGAAACTCTTCTCAGCTAATATTCCAATATTCTATTTTTATATGAAAACACTGAAGAAATGTTCTTTGAAGTGATCATAGGCCTAAGGTTTTCTAATTTAAGAAGAGCCCTGCTTCATCTACATGTTAAAGCAATGCCAATTGTTGAAAAAGTGTTTTTATTTTTCATTAGGGGATTCTTTGAAAACCAAAGTAAATCCCAAGAGATTTAGTTCCTTCATGCAGACAAAAATGGTGCTTTTATCTTGACTGGCCATGAAAGAATGGTAGAATTACCATTGAAATCACACAGGTGAGGGCATAACCTAAAGCAAAATTAGTGATCAGTCCTGACTTGCAGCCCAGGGCCAAGCTTTTTCTTATGTTCTCTTTCCTATTAGCAATCCACATATTCAGAAACTTGAGTAAAGTGTTTGTCACCTCCATAAAGTCAGGAAGCCTTTCCATTATTTTGCAACATGGTCAGGCTCCCTGAAGGGATAGTAGGGTGAAGTTCTAGCACAGGAAGTGTAGACAGGCCAAGAGTTAGACATTCAGTTGGAAATAGTGAAATAATATTAACAAGGCAACAGAATTGCTACAGGATTGCTATTCCAAGATCTTCAGCCCTTGAACACTCTCCCCACAGCTCTTTCCAAAATTGCTATAGAAAATTAAAGGTAGCTATAAATAGTCTGTCAAAAAAACCCAAAATATCTGTCAATTTGCAGACCCTCTTGGGACCAAAACCAGATGGTCAGAAATTCCAGAAAAAAAACCCAAACCAAGCAATTTAGAGTGTGTATGTCCTTCTTGGAAAACACTTGCCTAAGCATATATTATTTTGTTATTTTGGTAACTTACAATAGGCTCAGGAAAAAGCTCTGCAGTCACTAGGGTCTCTTCAGGACAGGAGGCTGCAAAAATCTCTGTAGCAAAGCATTTAAAAATTAACCTGATAACTCAAAGTTCATGATGAAGCTGTGCAATTTATTTTCACGAAGTAGATTTGGTCCAACATTTTTCTAAACCACTTAGACAGGGTACTTTTTGATTTAGGGTAGCAAAGGAGATT
This sequence comes from Callaeas wilsoni, assembly GCA_013398955.1. Lineage (NCBI taxonomy): Eukaryota > Metazoa > Chordata > Aves > Passeriformes > Callaeidae > Callaeas > Callaeas wilsoni. Next base: position 35,030 of record VWPU01008550.1, read on the forward strand.
TATTGCACTATTTACTGTAGACTACTGATGATCTGAAATTAAGTAATTAATGAGAAGTGTGTTTTGAGCATGGTACCAGTAATATGAAATCTTGGCTCACGAGGACAGAACTTGTTCAGACTGATTATGTGAATACCTCTGTGTGTGTGTGTGGACACCTGTGTGTATGAGTATAATTGGTAGTATATTTAAAAGAGCTGCTTGCTTGTCTTGGTTTTCTTATCTTCCTATGTGGTTTATAGGATCTCTTGTCATAAATGTCATGAAACAGGACATGGCAGTGATTATTCTTTAAAATGTCTGGAAATAATAATATGTCTTTCTTCTGACACTTTGTGTCTGTCTTCTTTGTGCAGATCATGGAAGGAGGAGAACTACCTTGGCTTTTGGTAAATGAAATTGGTGGCATGTGTGGAATACTACATAGCCATGTGCCATTCCTGAAGACACATTTCCACCTCATCACCATGAAGGAATTTCTTGAAAACAGAAAGGATGTGGGTAAAAATGTCCAAGCAATCTATTTGTGGTGGCACAAACCAGTCATCGACAGAGAGCTTCTCCAGAGCCTGCCAAACTTAAAAGTGATTGCGAATTCAGGAGTGGGGATGGATCACCTGGATCTGAAGCTTGTAGCTAGCTTTGGTGTGAAGATGGCTAATGCTCCACGTGCTGTTTCCAGCACCACAGCAGATACTGGGATGGCTTTGCTGCTAGCATCTGCTAGAAGACTAGTGGAAGGTAACATCTCAATTCTTTTGTGGCTTCTAAAAATCATGCAAGATTTACCTGGCATTAGTTTGACTTTTCTTAGAGTTATCTGTAGTGCACACAGTTTTACATAAAATGTGAAAATTAAATATGTTGGCTTGGCAAATAGAATAATAGGTATTTTCATATATTTTATGTATAATAGGTATACTTAAATTATTACATTATACACAGACATATATAACATATTTTTGAACTAGGTATAAATAAAATGTGATAGCATTACAGTGCTATGACCAAAAGTGGAGGATGTCAAAGATCAGATGATCACTGAAGTCACAGACTGGCAGAAGAAATTAGTATGGGAGGCAACAATGGGGCAGAACAAGGGTATATAGAATCATGGAAGATCCTGAGTTGGAAGGGACTCACGTGGCTGATAGAAGCGTGGGCATATTCTTGGAGACTGAAATGGATTGGTGCAGAATTGGGGCATTTTAAGGGCATTAGAGAGTAATAAAGCAGCCTACTCCAGTTTTTGTTAATAGCATCCTTTCCAGTTTCATCAACAATTTTTTCTTGCTGTTTTGCCAAATAGACCTACCCTTGGCTTGGTTAGAATGCCTCCTTCTTCAGAAAAAAATCCTTCAGATTTATCCTTTTATATTTACCTGACTTTGACTTGCCATCTGTACCACAGGATTCATAGAAACTCAAAGGGGAAGTGTGTCCCTCTAAGTCTGTTTCTACCTCACAAAATGGAGACAGATTAAAAGGAAGATCAATTTCTTGTTCCCATATATGTAAACTATCCATGGTGGCATTTCTGATAGCTCTGTCCTGACATGACTGAGTTTTTTCCTGAGTAATTTTTTTTTATCCTTTCACAATATTCTGCTTGTGTTTTAGAAAAGCTGGCAATATCAGAAGACTGAAATATCAGAAGCCTGTCACCTTGCTGGCAGTGCTGACGCTGTGTATATAACTATATGTGTTGTAGAACTATCCAGAATTGTGCAGGTTTTCTATTAATTATAGAAATTACCAAGTCGGGATTTTTAAAGGAGTCACACTTATCTTTCCAAGGAGAGTGGCAGATGTGAAGAGGAAACCCAATATCTGGTGTTGTTCTCCATGTGACATTTTCAAACTGCATTATTATTGGCAACAATTATTTTGATTGTTGATGAGGAGCAAGGAAATATTTTCATGAGTCTAAAGCAGTAAAAAAATTTTTGGAGAGATTATATCAAAAGGCTTTTTGTAGTATGGTGAGAATATGTAGCAGGGAAAGATGATACATTAGGGAATTCCCTAGGATATTACAAAATCATGTGTTTGTAACCATTAGAAGTGTGCTGTAGTAGCACAAGTCTATGCCTTGTTCCTCCATGTTGGACCCTATTCATTTCTCATATTTATATGTTTTTCTTGCAGTCCATAACATTTCAGTTTCTCCAAGTGTGGAGTACTGTGAAGCTGATATTCTGGGAGTTAAAGTTGCTGGAGCTACTCTGGGGATCATTGGCATGGGCAGCATTGGATATAAGATTGCTCTGAGAGCCAAAGCATTTGAAATGAACATTTTGTACCACAACAGGACACGGAGGTAAAGATCTGTCTTGACCCTAATTGCAGCAGAAACTCTTCCAGATAATCAGTAATTTCTTTTCAAGGAATTATGTCAGAAATATAGCAAGAAATGAGGGAACAGGGCCAAGATTAAAACAAAAGGGCTAAAAAAAAAAAAAGAGTGGTTGCCTTAAATCAGTCCTGTGAAGAGTTACTCAGTGATTAAACACTTGGAAACTTAATTTAGGTTTTATATTAGAAATTTCAAGATTTCCTGCAGAAAAATGGAAATCAAGCTTATACTTTTTTATTCTTATCACATTGTACTATAGTGACAAAATAACTCTATTTGTTGTTCTTTTTTTACCCATATTTTGAAGTTCAGGAGGGATATTTTTGAAACAGTGGCTGGAAACTAGGAAGCATATACTTGGCACAATATGATTGAGAGCTGTGCTTAAGAAAACCTTGTTTCTTCTCAAGCCAGTAGGAATTTTAGCAAGTATTTAACCGGATTTCACCCTTTATTTCTAGCCCCTCCCAGCTTGTGTATTTGGGAATCTGAACCTTGCTAGACATTCACTGCCTTAGCTCGCCCTAGGCAAATCACAAGGGTGAATGAAGCCAGAAGTTTTTAGCCATGCTTGGGATTCCTGTTTCTTCAGAAAAACAGCTGAGCAAACTCGCATTTTAAAAGAAGTACTCCTTAAGATCTTTCAGAATTACTTCACAAACCACAAAAAGAAAGATTAAAAAGGCACTAATCCCTTTATTCTTTTTTTATGTGTATCATCATTAGTGCCCTCTGTTTAATATTTTTCAGTCTTTAAAGTAATATTTATGTAAGAGTGCTGTGATGAATGATCAATGCACAGTGCAACAGAAATTAAAAATCTAAAGTACATTTAAAGTATATTTACACTTCCAGCTTGTGTGCTGAATAAGGATGCACTCTGCATGCTGCAAAACTGGCTGCAGTTCCAGTCTATTATTTCCCAATTACTCTCTGGTCATTGACCTGAAAAAAAACCAGTGAAGTGCATTTGTTAGGAGACATACGGGTCAAAGTTACATTGAAGTTATTTTTTTAGTGTGACCTCTTCATTTCTAGATAGGGAGGTGATAACTTAAAGCCCTTCTCTTGCAACCAGAAGCAGAAGATTGTACACATGATCCCCTATCATTGCTTCTTTATTTCCCAAAGTTCAGGCAGCTACATTTACAAAGAATGTGAGAAATGGCAAGTATGCTTCTGCACTGTGAAAAGTTAAAACTGAAAATCTCTGTACTCTGGTAACTTTTTCTGCTGAACACTCTATTCTATGAAAGTCCTGGGGCAGCCAGGAGCCCGGCAAAGAGCTGCTTTGCTGATTTCACTCATAAAGAAGTGATAGGCTAAGTGATAGGCTAGGCTGCACAGCCAACAGGATGAGGACCACTGCCATGCCCAGAGCTAGCATGGGTGAGTTCTCATGAATATCACTTCTCTGGTTTGAGCAGTGATTGCATCCTTTGAGGTGTACAGGGGATCCTGGAGAATGAGCTGTGTGCTGCCATCTGCTTCAGTGCTCAGCCTTTGTTCATTTGCAGACTTAAGAAGTCCTTGGGACCCTGCGCTGGAGTGGCTGAGAGGCAGGCATGCAATCTATCCGGTGCTGTAGTGCTTGAAGCCTTCCAGAATTCCAGAAGGATCTAAGCACCCCACTGAGAGTAAATTCACCTTTGTTCACCACCTGTTTGCTTATATGGATATGATAATCAGATCCTTTCGTTTGTATACTGATGACATCATTGAATAAAATGTTTCCATGACTGAAATGGTTTTTTCCTCACTAGGAAAGTGCAAGAGGAGCAAGCTGTTGGTGCCCTTTACTGCAAAAAGATAGAGAGCTTGCTCCAGCAGGCAGATTTTGTGATGCTGGTGGTGAGCCTGACACCTCAGACACACAAGCTGATCGGGAAAAGAGAGCTGGAGCTGATGAAACCCACAGCTACCCTTATTAACATCAGCCGAGGTACCATCCAGATCCATTGGCTGGCCTCACAGTGTGGTCCAGCTCCTGCTGTGTTCCATGCAGCACTGTGCTGCATCCAGCACAGCTGGTGCACATGCCGAGGATGATCAGGCATGGCGGAAGTTCCTCCCTCTCCCCTTCCCTTCTCTCTTCACTCTCTGCTCTTTACCTGCAAGGTGCACTCAGAGACGCTCTTATTCCACACCAGGTGCAGTAGTTGACCAAGAGGCGCTGGTGGCAGCTCTGCAGACTGGTGTTATCAGAGCTGCGGCTTTGGATGTCACCTACCCAGAACCACTGCCAAGGTTGCCATTTCTGCTAATTTCTCGGAAAGGATGAGTGAGCCCTGCTGAGGCCAGAGGCATCCCTGCAGCAGGCAGGAAGCTGGCTGAGGCAGCCCCCCTGCCCCTGGCATGAGTTTGGATAAAAGTGCCATGAATAGGAATGGGATGCATCCCAGATGTTGGGGCTGTTAACAGACCAAAGGGAAGCCTGGGAGCCAGGAAACAGCAGGAGGCAGGGAAAGCATTAAACCCAGTCCTTAGAATCACCCTGTGAAGCTGCAGCAGTGCTTCACTTGCAAATTGCTTTATTAGAAAGTGCAGTTTGCCAGTTTTAATGGGTGGAAGCAGCTTGAAGCCTAAGATCTGCTGCATAGCCCGGAGGTGTTCTTCCCCACAGCCTTCTTTCCACAATACAAGGCTGAAGTACTGCAAACCTCTTGGACCCCGAGACTCCTTAGCTTCTCTAAAAAGACCACTCTACCAGGATGGTGCCTTTTGGAGTTAACTCTGCTGGCTGCGTTTTTGGTTGCAGGGAGTTTAGTCTTGTTGTGCCTGTGTGCAAATAACTACAGCTCAGACTATTGTGTAGGGTGAATGTGTCAGGAGGGCTTAATCCTCTCTTCTGAATAGTTCAAATTGCTGCCTCATGGCAGAAGTGTGTTTCTGGAGAAAAGAGCAGCTATGAAGTCTTTGCATGTCCTATTACAGTCCAAAATTACTTCAGTATAGGTGGTCAGGTTCTCTGGGTCTTAGTCGGACTTTTAAAGTTGTATCAAATTAACTTTAAATACGGTGCGAAAGCTAAAGTAAGACTCCTCTTTATTTAGATAAACCACAGTAGTTTAGCTATTTTTTCTTTTATTCCAGAGATCATCCGTTGTTAAAATTAAAGAACGTCATTATAACACCTCACCTCGGCATTAAAACAGACAAGGCCACCTACATGATAACAGAGGAAGCAGTTGAAAACATACTAGCAGCCCTGAATGGTCTCCCCCTACCCAGTGAAGTGCTCCCTAGCTGATATGTGAAAGGATATCGCATCTCTTTTTATTCTTATCTTTCCCCTCCACATCAGCTCTAAAGATCTTTTTAAATACAAGAATGTCCATACACCTCACTAAAGCTTGGAAGGAAATGGTTTGCCATCCTCTCAGCTGTGTTTATATACTTTCTGTTGTCTACTACAAGTCCAAAACACAAATAAATCAACACACAAAGTGTCAGTGCTATGCCTTTTGTTATGTAGCGTGACTTTATGAATAGTATGATTATTTATCAGTAAAATTCATAGCAAACTTGCCATTAAGTGCAGCCAGGATTTTGCCTGGAGCCTTGTGCATCTTCACAGAGCCTTTGTCTTGCAGATGGTTGTCATGGGTGCTTGCCAAAATACACTTCCTCCCATCAGTTTAATGTATGATGATGTTACCAACTCTTGAAGCTCCAGGAGACAGGACATTGCAGGTGAAGCAAGTTGGCTGTCAAGAATTTCAAGACTGCCCCAGGTACCTCCCTCCTCTCTGAGGTACAGGTACCCAGTACACCTTTCATTGTCACCTGTATAACCTTGAAAAAAATAGGTTAAATTTATTTAAAAATAAAAAGCTAAGCAATAAATTACAGAGCTGAAAAACAAAGTTATGATAAAATAGAAAAAGGAAAAAAAACCCCTTTTCTTAGATCAATATCCTAAAACTGATAAAAACACACAAGGTTTTTGAACATGCAAACTTTTCTCGAGAGGTGAAGAAGCAAACAAAATTGGATACAGTAATTCACTTCACTTCTGCTTAAACAATTGTACATATTTGGCATTTGCTTGGAGTTTTACTGCTACTTCTGCAGATATTTCAAGAATCTGGGCTGATTAGTTTCAGAAGTGCTCCCTGCCAGTGGGGTGCTTTAGAAGGGAAAACACAGCTGCCTGTCAGTCACTGGAATGATGAGTTGGTTCACACACAGTACATTCAATCTCATGATTACTGAAAGTGGATCCAAAAATGCAGTGTCCGCATGAGAGAAGAGATGATCCGTTATAGATCACTCCATTGATTCAGGTTTTTTGAAATATTTTGGTGTTCTAAAAGTACATGATCTGGAATAAAGTGCTGCTACAGAAGTCTGCTGAGAAAGCTGGCCTTACCTACAGCAACCAGACAGGCAAGTGATAGCACTTTATGGTGGTTTATAGTCGCCGAAAACAAATGCATCACCTGGTTTGGCCTTGCCTGAAACAACAAGCTCTTGAATACAGATTTCCTGCCTCAGCTTTTTTTGTCCTACAAATCCTGTTCACATTTAATACTGCCTTATAAAACATAATGTAGACATAGGAAATGTATGCCTTTATCCAGCTTCATGCCTAAGCTAGTCTGTACAACCCACCTGGGAAATGTATACATTACATTATACAAAAGTCTTTTAGGGTAACGCAATACTTTAAAAGCCTAATCCTGAGAAGCAACTATTATGCAAGCACCTTCTTAACACTGCAGGCATCAGCTCACCCTGCAGGATTACATGGATACCAATGGCAATATTTAATGATGGGGATGAAGTCCACAGATTATGCAATACTTCTCTCTATGTACTCACAGACCTTACTCATTTTGGGGTGCTCTGTTCCATGCTGGTATATCACATCCCTTTCTATATGAGAAAACTTGCACACAGCAACGATGTACACACAATGTAATTCAGCTGAACACACACATGGAGGTCTATAAGGTAGTCTACAAACTAAATATACTTACAACATAATAGTGCACTGGTGCAACTGACAACTTCTGTCCCATATGATGCTACACAGATAACCTCTTCTGTAGACATGTATCAGTTCCTGACATATAGTTTGAAAATTGGATGTTCAAGTTGCACAAAACAGCTTTGAAACCATCTGATTATCTTCACATCTAACCATATAACACACCCATTTTCTTGACATTTGATACGTATGTCCTGGATTTTTGCTTGTAGTAACATTCCTTTGACTGTTATTTTTTGACTCCTCCAACTAATTTCTTATCCATTTTGTTCATTCAAATTTGTGGATTTGATATACAAAGGGAAAAACTACTGTGTCGCCCTTCCAAAGGTTTTTCTTTACCTTCAAGACTAAAATGTGGTAGGCCTCTTTCCTCAGTTCATGGGGAGAATGACTTGGGTCTTTGAGAGGGACTTTACAAGTGTCCTTCGATCTCAGGTGAGCAGTAAGTTAAAAGTTTACTCATTACATCTTATCACCAAAGCAGTTTGGAAACTTTTGATATGAAATAGGTAATGTGTAATCATTTTATGTTTGTTGGGATTTTTTTAAGGAAGAAAATGCAAGTAAACTTCACTAAGAATCCAGTTAACATGCTGTAACTCCATATTGCTAGTTAATTAATTTTTGCTTTAAAGTTTAACTGTCTGAACTTGAAATTCATGTAAGCAACTGATACTCAAAAATCATCACCAGGATAACAAGAACAGTTTATGGTTTTGTGTAATTGATATGAATTTTTATTATATCTTATTTTTAGTAGTAATTTTATAGAGGATTGGTGTTAACTGTCTTCATGTCCATCATATCAAAATGTGTATGACAGAATTCAAGAAGATGGCATTTTGTAATCCATTTTTTTGAAAAGCACTACAGTAGTCAGGAGAGACACTGCAGCATCCTGTGGCTGGTTATTCCGTACTGTGAAAGGAGAAAGATCCCTGGATGCCCATAGCAGTGATCTGTGCAGGCTCCTGAGCTGCTCTCAACCCAGAAGCCAGGCATCCTCCCCAGTGGATTATGACCACGTGCAGAGCAAGGGGAATCACTCCAGCACAGCTTTTGTGAACTGAAGCTGTACTTCCCAGTCCCCATCACTGGGTATGGAGATCAAGGGAGGTGATTTTTCCCTTCTAATCTGCTCTTGTGGGATCCCACCTGGAATGTTGCATCCAGCCCTGAGGTCCTTAGCACAAGAAAGATGTGGACCTATTGGAGTGGGTCCAGAGCAGGCTACCAAGTTATCACAGGACTGGAGCAATTCTGCTATGAAGACAGAATGGGAGAGTTGAAGTTGTTCAGCCCAGAGAAGGGAAGGCTTGGAGGTGACCTTATAGCAACCTTACAGTACCTAAAGGGGGACTACGAGGGAGCTGGAGAGGGACTCTTTACAAGTCGTGATAGGACAAGGGGAATGGCCTTAAATTGAAGAAAAGTATGTTTAGATTAGGTAGTAGAATGGAGAAGATTAGGAAGAACTTGTCCTCTTTGAGGATGATGAAGCACTGGAACAGGCTGCACAGAGAAGATGTGCATGCCCCATCCCTACTAGTGTTCAAGACCAGGTTGGATGGAGCTGTAAGCAACCTGGTCTAGTGAAAGGTGTCCCTGCCTGTGGCAGGAGAGTTGGAAATAGATGGCCTTTAAGTTCCATTCCAACTGAAACCACTCTATGATTCTATGATACAGACCAAGTAACCTTGTCAGAAAAATTCTCGCTCATTTCTCAGTGCAGGACTGCCTGTAGCTGGGATAACATCTCAAGTGTCCAAGCACCTGAGCCTGCCCCAGTTGCTTAGCTCTCAAAGAGAGTTTTTGAGGGTATTCCTAGAATCATATAGGTTGGAAAAGACCTTCATGTGTGCAGTGAGAGCTGTCATTGGTGTCTGTCGGTCAGAGACAACTCTTCATCTTATGTTAACTCATGTGCAGAGAGTGTAATGACCAGCAGAAAGACCAGGCCACGTCCCATTTCCAAAGACAGTATGGAAAAAACAGCGTGCGGGACGTTAATGAGAAATCCCGACTATACTGAAATCACGAACAGCACAGAAACACTTCTACAAAAACAATCACTCGTGAGCTCCCTCTGCTCTCTCTCGGCTCCCCGAGGGATTGGCGTGCACCTCCCGTGCCCTGGCACCGCCTCTCCTGCCCCCTGGCCCTGCGGGCGGCCCGGCCGGGGTGCGGGCGGCCGGGCAGTGCCCGCCTCGGCGGCCGGTGCCGCTCCCCCTCTGCGGTGCGACTGGCGCGGCCGGGACGGCGGGGTGAGTGCGAGCGGCACCGCGGGACCCCGCAGGGCGCCGGGACCGCCTCTGCCGGGCGGGGACAGGCTCCCCGAGCCTCGAGGCCCCCGAGCCCCACGGGAGGCGGCGGCGCCGCGGGTAGCACCGGGAGTGCGGGGCAAGGAGACTCCCGCCGTCCTGGGCGCCGCGCCCGGGCGGGGAGCGGGAGGGATCTCGCCCGTTCCCAGCCGTCCTTCAGGGCTGGACAGAGCCCTGCTGCCGCCGCTTCAGCTCCCTTCTATCTTTAGTCCCAGCCGTAGGCTCGCCGGGACAGCGGCAGACGCCTCAAGCCAGGGCTCAGCCCGCCCTGGGCCGGAAGAACTTCCCGGGACACCGCGCTCCGGGGGCGGGTGGTCGGGGGAGAAAAGGGTGAGCCGGCCCGGCCGTGCCGGAGCGGTGCGGGAGCATTGCCTCGGGCTGAGGGGCGGCCTGCGGGGCTCTCGGCTTTAACCTGAGATCACACCCTTCGCTCTTTGCAGGGTCAGCAGAGTGAAGAGTTGGCAAAGCACTGAAAGAGACAGAAGAAAGAAAGGGTAAACTCATGTTCGTGGGTAACTCCAAAGTTCATAGCTATCGATCATAACTATAGCTCTGTTGCATTAAATTAGATTTTTACTGAGATAGTCTTGTCAATGATAATTGCTTAATATAGTTGCAGAAGTGGCAGAACTTGCAGGCTAAAAGATACCCTTCCACTTGCATGGTCACATTCTTAAATTATCAAGACTTTGGCTTTAAATATTGAACATTAAACAGGAGTAACAACTAGTTGCTCATTTGCTTAAGTGTTAGCATAGTTGGTATGCCAGAAATGTTTTCTTTGCTTATTAACAAGATTATATAGAAATTGAACATCCTTCTGAATAACATAGGGAGAACCCAAAAGACTTCTGCATGTGGGAGTGGTTATCTTTAGCCAAATCCTTCATCAAGTGGGAAAACAGCATGTAATTGAGCCAGTCAGTTCCTGGTTTTTAGAAAATAAGTTATAATGGATCACTTTGGACCATGTCTTTTTGGTTCTCTTTGCTTTTGTAGGGCATGGAGGGCCAGGAACTGCCTTATGTGCTAGTTGACTGTATAGGAGAGAGGCATGGAGTATATGAAGACCATGTTGGATTTCTAAAGAAACGTTTTCATCTCATCACCATGAAAGAATATCTTGAAAACAAGACAGTTCTCAGCAAAAAGATCAGAGCTATCTATATGTGGTATCACAAACCAGCTATTAATGAAGAGCTGCTCCAGAGCTTGCCTAACTTGAAGGTAGTTGCAAGTTCTGGAGTGGGAATAGACCATTTGGACTTGAAACTCCTCTCCAGCTATGGTGTGAAGGTGTCCAATACTCCATTTATTGTTTCCACGGACACTGCAGACTTGGGGATTGCTTTGATGCTGGCATCTTCCAGGAGAGTTGTGGAAGGTAATAACTGAAATGGTGTTAGTCTTTTCATAGAAAAGATGACTTCAAAACATGCAGAAAATGTGTGCTGATGCAAAAGTAAGCTTAAAACTAGAAATACAGAAAATAGGGGAAAAGGAAGAAGTTAAGACTAATCTGTCATGTTGACAATAACTTGCATTCCATTTCCAAACCGGCATATTGACAAGGTAGAATTGTTCCTTCTTTGGACAGCCTTAAATTCAGGCCTCTTCTCCCTCAGCCCACAGCCACTTATTCATTGTACTTGTTCACTGCAGTCTTGCTTTTCAAGTTATAATAAAAGGGGATTAAAATAATGTATTTTCAAGGAGGCTTGAAGCCTGTCTTTGCCAAGCTGCCATGTAATCTGAGTCATTACAAACAAGCTGTCCAGAAATCTGCCCACCGTGCTCTGTGTTTCTTTTCCCTGCCAACCTTGGTGTATCTGCAAGGAAGCTGGGAACTGGATGGCCTTAGTGCTGCTTTGGCCTTATCTTCCTTGCCTCCTTTCTTGCCAAGGAGAGGTTGGGTATGTTTATCTCCTGAGCAAGAAATCAGTGTCAGCTGTCATGTGTACACTGCAGCATTACTCACTTCTTGTCCAGAAACACGATGACAATATCTTACTGCTCCTGTGCTTCTGCCTTGTCCTACCATAAAAAGTGGGTGGGGAAAAAATAACCAGATGCTGGAACATCCCTTACATAACATAATTCTTCTTTTCCTCTTTCAAGGCCATGAGATGGCGGTCTCCCCTGACACAGAGTATTTCCCTGCTGACTGGCTGGGGTTTGAGGTTTCTGGAGCGACCCTGGGGATTGTGGGAATGGGCACCGTTGGTTACAAAGTGGCTGAAAGAGCTAAAGCCTTTGAAATGAAGATTTTGTACCACAACAGAAATCAGAGGTAAAGCTGGTTACAGCTCCATGGCAACTCTGTTTTGTCACTGCTTTTATGTGTTATTTGTACTTTTCACTACACTTTCGCTTTTTACGATGCTCTTTATTTTAAGTGGCAAAGTACATATACTTGTTTCAAGATGGTCATTAATTTCCCAATTTATACAGGAGGAATGGGAGAGATATATCTCACTGTTCTTCCTGTTAGTTGGGGCTCCCAAGTTCTTCTTATCATGGTGGTGACATTGCAATGAACTGAGTAAAGGAGCAAACTGGGAGGACTTAACTCCTGTGACTTAGGTGAGGCAGGGATTCAGGCAGAGACATCTCACCCTTCCAAAGCCACATGACAATAAAGGGCCAGAGTTGCCAGTCTGTTTGCTGTCTTCTAGATGAGGTGTACATGCCCTGTGCCCCTGTGCCTGCACCAGGCCCATTCTATTCTTTTCTTTTGTGGGAATTTGATGAGAGCCAGCCAACCTCATCCTGATACAGATCGAGTGCACCAGCAGGTCCTGCAGCGTGTGGTTTCAGTGAATCAGCACTGATGCACAGAGCAATCAGGCTGTTGCTGACGTAGATTTTGGAAGATTTAACCCCTGCCCTGTCTTGTGTGTTTCCTCAGTAATTTTCACATGACTTACTTAAATTACTTAATTTTCACAAGACATCAATCTTGCTTTTGGGTAGGAAAAGAATCCCCATGATAAGCAGAAATTGCAACACAAATGCATTTGGTTTATCATTTATTCAGTGCATTTACATGATACCCATTTCATACTTTCCATCCTCACAGGTGTAGTACTGCACATTTGTACACAGTTCACTTGGTATTGTGGGAAACAGCTTGACCTTTGTGTTTACTGAGTTTCAGACAACCAGCTAGTTGCTTTGCACTAAACAGCAAAGATAACAATAAAGGAACATTTTCTCTGCTGGTGGTTTGATCTTTCCCTTGTTTCTTGCTACTGCAATTTAATTTTGGGATTTTCCCCTCAGAAAAAAGGAAGAAGAAACTGCCATTGGAGCTGTTTACTGTAAGAAGATAGATGATTTGCTCCAGCAGTCAGATTTTGTGTTGCTGGCTGTGAACCTAACTCCACAGACATGCAAACTGATTGGCAAGAGGGAGCTGGAGCTGATGAAACCCACTGCCACTCTTATTAATATCAGCAGAGGTAAGGTTCAGAATAAACAAAACTGCATTAAGGTTTGCTGGCATAATAAGTCCTGGGAAAGCCTCTAATATTCAGAGTCTGTCCCTCTGAAATTTTCCATAAATTTTCTGATTACTAGTTTAGACATCCATGGTCATATCTCAGTAAAACATCTAGGTGTTCCCGTAATAATGAGAAAGTAGGTCTCTGAAATGTTAGTGAGCTTGGAGTCCTAGAAGCCTCTGTGTATTTATATATCTCCTATTTAAGCTTTTTATTTATTTAATGCAGTGTTGATGCTCACATACATTAGGGTGGCACAGCCTACTCTGACGCCCGGCGCTCTGTTTCATGCTGCTAATTCCCTGATGCACATACCCAAGCTTACCCCTCCCACTCCACCACACTCTGCTGCTGCTTCTGCACTGCAACCATGGCCTGCCCTGCTGTTTGCTTGACCACTATGCCCAAAAGAATGCTCAGAGGACAGTAAGGAACATGAAAATAAACATATCCTTCTTACTGTAACGCAGGTCTGGTAGTGGATCAGGATGCTTTGGTGGAAGCCCTTCAAAACAAAGTTATTAGGGCAGCTGCTCTGGATGTGACATATCCTGAACCTTTGCCAAGGTAGGACATGTATTTAAGTTAAATATAAAAGGGTGTATGCGTGATGTTCAAACTGAGTAAAATTTTGTAATCGTGTGAGAAGTTGCATAATTTTATTAGTGGGAGTACATGAGGTATGTGCATTAGTCCTGCTGAAACCATGTCCCTAATCCTTCTTTCCCAGCCAAATAAAATTCACACTCACTCATTTGAAGGATTTGTTGCATAAAGCCGCACCAAGTTAGGGAGCACTTTGAAGTCCTCTGAATATGCTTGGGTCATGCAATGAGGTTTTGTTTTATTGTTAATTATTATTTCCCTGGCTGCCTGCAGGTGATGAAATAACAGATGAAAGTGCTGTGAGTGACTAGCTCAGCATTTCTTTTCCTCTTCCAGGGATCACCCCTTGTTAAAGCTGAAGAATGTTATAATAACTCCTCACATCGGAAGTGCCACCAAGAAGACACGCTGGGTTATGATGGAGGAAATGGCAGAAAGCATAGAGGCGGGCCTGGCAGGTCTTCCTATCCCTCGTGAGGTGTTGCTCTAAAGCGGCTTGCATTTAGGATTAATGCCATGGGTGCAGAAACAGTAATTTGATCACTTTTCTTGTAATTATCTCACAGTGTTAAACAGATAAAATATATAAAACACAGGTTTAATTTATTTAAATACCCAACAGCGTTTCTGTGTGGAAAACTGCAGTGTTTTGTCTTGATCTTCAATGAAAAACTCAAGAGCCCAGAGTCTTGCCTCAGTGTCGTTTACTTTCCTCGTATCCCTTTACAATTATCCACCAATGCAGCAGCGGATTGAAGGACACGTAAAGCGTGTCTTAGAGGAACCGCCTGGCACAGCCGCAAGCGCAGCCGGCGTGTCGGAGCGGCTTCTGCCGCCGCTCCAGCAGCAATCCTGACCCTTGGGTGCGTGTTCCCTCCCCGGGCCGAAGCGCCGAGCCTGTGCCCAGGCTCTGCGAGCCCTGCCCGGCCTGAGGGCGGCTCGACCTGTCTCCCCCCTTCCCTCTGCGGGACTGGCCGGGACGCCCCCAGCAGCGGGCCCGGGCCTCCGTGCCGACAGGGGGAGCCGCAGCCGGAGCCTGAGCCGCGGCCGGAGCCTGAGCCGGGAGCTCGCCGTGCCCCGCCGTGCCGTGCCGTGCCCCGCACCAGGGCAGCAATGTGGGGCGCCCGGGTGGCCGCGGTGCCGCGGTGGTGCCGGGCCCTGCGCAGCTCCGCCGCCCTGGGCGGCCCCAGGCACCTGCTGCAGAAAATGCTCCGCAAGAATAAGTAGGTACGGGGCCGGCGGGAGCGAGGCCCGCCCGGGCTGCGGGGCCCTGCCGGGGTGGGTTGTGGGCGCTGGGGCAAGGGGAATAAGGGGGCCTGTGGGCTCGGGCGCTGCCCTGGCTCCGATAGCGCGGAGGAGGGAGAGACACCGACCCCGAGCCGCCGGTCTCAGCTGGTCGGCAGCGGCTGAACATGTGCCCAGGTGGCTAAGAAGGCCAGTGGTCCTGGCCTGTATCAGCAATAGTGGGTCCTGCAGCACCAGGGCAGTGATCGTCCCTCTGTAGTCGGCACTGATGAGGCCACAGCTCGAGTGCTGTGTCCAATTCTGGGCCCCTCAGTGCAGGAAAGACATTGAAGTGCTGGAGCGCGTCCAGTGAAGGGCAGCGGTGAAGGGTCTGGAGCACAGGTCCTGTGAGGAGCAGCTGAGGGAGCTGGGGATGTTTAGCCTGGAGAAAAGGAGGCTCGGGGGGACCTTATCACTCTCTATAACCACCTGAAAGGAGGGTATAGCCGGGTGGGGGTCGGTCTCTTCTCCCGGGTAACAAGTGACAGGATGAGAGGAAATGACCTCAAGTTGCACTAAGGGGGATTTATATTGTATATTGGGAGAAATTTCTTCACTGAAAGGGAAGAATGGTGAAGCAGTAGAACAGGATCCCCAGGAAAATGGTGTAATCAATGTCCTTGAAAGTATTCAGAAAACGTGTAGAAGTGGTGCTTAGAAACATGGTTTAGTGCTGGACTTGGCAGTGCCGGGTTAATAGCAGGACGTGATGATCTTAGCCCTATTTTCGAACTTTAATGATTCTATGGATCTAAAGAAACGTCAGAGCTTTCTTTTCCACCCCCTTGCCGTCTATGTGCAGCTTCAGCTGTGGATGGGAAGCATTGTTCCCCACACCCCAGCTGTGGGGAGACCTACTTGCATGAGAATCTGGATGTTGTGGTGTGCTTTCAGGCAGGTGTAATATTAATTACACAGGCAATCCTTATTTCTCTGAGCTGCTGAAAGACAAGGCTGATTTCCTTTCCTTTTCCCAAAAGAAAGAAGTTCTGGTATGCCAGCCCTACCGTGGGATCGCAAGCGGTAAGTGCAGGCTCTTCAGGCGGTGTGTTTTATTTGTGCCAGGAGGAACAGACTTGTGTTTCTGCCATTGATTCTTACTTTGAAGCATTTCTTGATGGAGAAATAGCAGGATTTTGTGAACAAACATTAGGGCTTCAGTTTGTGACAGGATTGCCATTTGGCTCCCCATGGCTGTTTCCTCTTCTGAACTGATCTGTCATGTTTGCATCAACGCTGTCTTGCACACTCCCGAGTACTGATCCGGATTAAAACTTCTATGAGCTTAGTTTAATGAATGTTTTTTTCAATGTTTGTTTTTTTAAACAAGCAATGCTTTTCAGTCAGCACATGCTGTATTTGAGCAAACAGATCTATGGAGCTTCATACAAAATACAAAACGAACTTTAGAAACTTTGACTGTAGTACACGAATGTCAAAGATTATGTAACAGAAGTATTCTTTATTGAAACCCTTGATACATACATAGGACCTGTATCAACCTGTCACAGCTGCAATAATGAAATAAGAGCATACTTAGTAAAGTGCATGAAACTGTATATAGTTGCCTAATACAAGTGTGTAAGTACTGTTTAATGTGTTGTTTGTTTCTTTTTAAAGTTGTATAAACCAACCAAGTTGGACTTTTTAATGAAAAATGACCTGAAAAAAGCAAAGAAAGAAGATAATGCACGCTGCAGAGTCTTGAATGGTCTTATTCATAAAGCTGTGTTAGAGATGGCGACTACCTGTGAAGTCAGTCAAGAATTTTATGATCTCAAGCTGGAAATCTGCAAGGCAAGTGCCAAAGCTACAGCTTGTGCTGAGCCACTCTGATTACGTTGTGAGGTTGGCATGGATGTGCCAGAGGAGCTCCCCTGGGTGTTGTGATGTGTGCAAGAGGAGTTTTACTGCCTTGCTTCTGATGTGTCAGAGTGCAGCAAGGTCAGGCTCTGGAGTACACACTAGGAGAGCTTTGCCACTGTTGTACCTGGCTTAGGAGACCTTTGCCACTCTAATGCAAATGTAACTTAGGCCAGTTAAATGGTGATTCTTCTGGTATAGCTTTTTTTTCTGTTACTCAAACATAAACTCTTTGCCTTGCCCTTTCAGAAGAAGGAGCTTGGCTTTACCAACGTAAGTGCATCTTTCCAAGAGTCTGTTCTTCTTGCAACTGTGTGTGAGTTGTCACCTCCTTGTGTCACTCACCAGCAACGTTACAGGCAGAAGACCTAACCAATGCATGAGATTAGTTCAAAAAAAAGGGCAAGCCTAAGAAAATGTCATTGTCAAGCAAGATCTGAGAAAGAATTGAGATTTGTACATACTTGTAGCTAGTGGTGTCATAATTTGTGGATTTGAAAGGGATGTTAGAGCTCTGACACAGAAACTGAGTCAGCCTCCGCATTCTTGTTTGTTGTCTGTAGTTTTTATCTTCTACATTTGCTGTTCTGTGAAGATTAAATCATACCAGTGTTTGGCTTAAAAGCTTGGTGGACTTAGCTTTGGTATTAGAAGCATGGAAAAAAAATGGTACCTCATAGCTGCATCTATGACAAAAGGTTTGTCATTCATGACTGAAATAAGTATTTTTGCCAGTTGAATTCATTCTGTTGTCAGACAAGTGTTCAAAATTACATGGGCAAGATGAGTCTTTTGGCTCTATGTGTGCAATATCCTTCACAGAGTATTTCTGTCTGTCTAGGGCTTTGAGGATTGCTTGTCTCAGATGGCATGCCTGCATGTAAAAATGCTGGCTGGTGTGGGGAAGACAGTGCTTTCAGGAGGCACTGCTGTAAATTAAACAACTTATAACATGAGAGAGGGAAAGAAACCGCCTTCTTCCCAATACAATACAGATTTTATCGCTGCACTGGGACGTGGCTGGGCATAGATCAGTCCTGATTTACTCATGAACTCATTCTGGTCCGGTATCGTTACTTCCATTATCAAAAGAAATTTTCTGGTAGGCTTTCTGCAGTCCATGAGAGACTTTGTTGTATATGAAGTGCGTATATATATATATATATCATTTTAAAGACAGATTTGCCTTTTTTGTAGGTGTCCCTGTCATCCAGCTTTTCAGCATGTCGTGTGTACTGGAACCCTGCTTCCACTACGGAGAAGGAAAGTTATGTTGAAAGTGTGCTGCGAAGGAGTGCTCCACGTATACGGTACTGCTGTGGGATAGACAGGCCACTTCCTAAATCCAGAGCCATTTCCATTCTTCAGTATTTCTGACAATCTAGACCTGACCTATTGGGATGCTTTAGGATACTTGGAGTAGAGCATCTCCTGTGATGAGCCTCACAGGGAAGGGTGGCTGTGTCAGACCAGCTGTGTGATCTTTTGCTGGAGCACAGCTGGCTTATTTGGCTTCTATGCTTTCCCAGGGCTGGAGTGGGCTGAGCAGAAAGCAAGAGGAGTGTGGGTGAGGTTTCACTCCAGTGTCCTGGTGGTGGTGGCTGGACAGGCTGTGCGGGACAGTAGCCCAGAACTGGATGCTGCACAAAGGACTTAAAATTGCAAGGATCTCCTTGCAGATTCACTGGGAAATTCTGATTGCTAGGGTTGATTTGGGCTTCCAGAAGGGATGACTGTTATTACAGAAATTCTTTACAATACTGATACCAAAAAAAAACCCCAAAATTCAGAGTGCTACCATGTATTGGGACACTTTTGCCTATTTTTTCAACACAGAGTCCAGTGAGTTTTCAGGGTATCATTGAGACTTTTGTCTCTTCCCCCCTTTCCTTGGCTTTCCCTCTGTTATCCAGCCAGTCTGTTGGAAGTTCAGGACTTCACTCATGTGGAGGGTGGCATAGAAGCATACTTGTAAAGCCACTTCCTCTCCCCCTGTTTCCCTAAGCTGTATAATTCCTGCTCCAGCATAATGCTCTCTTCTACTCCACAGCTTCCACTCTTTAAGAAGGAAAGTTGCTGGCTGGGAAGAAGACAAGGCGAGCCCTGTCAGTCCTTCCTGCAGCTAGCATGTAGGATAAGTTGTCTTGCTCTGCTCTGAAGGCTCTATCCCTCACTGCTCTTATCCGTACAGTGGGGATAAGGATACCAAAGGAAGTGGGGAAAGACCTGTGCTGGCCTATACATACACAAACAAACTTAGTATCATCAATACTCAGCTGGACCTGCAGCCAGTAGTTTTTGTATGCTGTGCATTCGAAGTCAGGGTTCTGCAGTGATGTACTGCTTAGCACTAACCTGAATAGCTCCCCATTAGACTGAAAGTTTTGCAAGCCATATCTTTAAATGTACAGTACATCCAGATTTAATTTGACACCTTTTACTTGTCCTGGAGATGCTATACTGATACTCATGCTGGTGAATGCTGTATTTTTGCCAGGTATCTTTTGAAGAGTCAGCAGATTGTAGGAAATGTACCGCCAGTAGTATTTATAAAAGACAAAGAAGCTGCAGCTGTAAAAGAGGTAATTCTAATCTTTGACTCAATGTACAAATCTAGTGACTTAGGAGAGAGCTGATCATTTAGTTGCTCTACCAATTTACATTAAAAATCAGTCTTTCTCTCTAGTTGCAAAGATCATTTTAACAAACAATCTTGAGTAAGATTGATGCCTATATAATATGTAGAAGGATTGTAGGCCATACCATTAGGCCAGGGAAGAAATTTTTAAAAATTTAGTTACCATTTTAAGGAATAATATAGGGTTGCCTGGTGTATATGATTATAGAAGTGAGATTGGAGGAGCTGTTCTCCACATTTTAAATGTTACGTCAATTGAATAACCAATGATTTTTTAATTTTTTTTTTTTCCTGTATCTTTTTCCAACTGTGAATTGTTAAAATGTTTCTAGGGAAGTGCAAATCTTTGCATAAGGGATGTAGGCTTATTCATACTACATTTTTTTACTTCACTTTTAAAATTGTCTTTACTATTTCATGTTTCCTGTCAAGGTGTTGATAGTTTTAATTAGTTGAAATATTACTAGAGTACTCATCCTAGGAATTTGCTGTCATTGGGACTGTGAAGCGAGATCTCTAAAATAGTGAGATTTCCAGAAGAGAAAGATGACACCAATGAGTAGAATTTAATGAGAAATGTCTCCTCAAGCTGTTGATGTGAACAGAAGTTGAAAAGAACAGGTTCTGTGCCCTGAAGTACCTTATTATTTATAATAGTATTACTGTTACAGCCATTTACTCTTAGACAGTTAGAGGCTCCTGCAGTGTGCATGAGCAGAGCTGGAAGGGATAAAAAGAATTTCAGATCCTCTAGAAATGCAGTGAACTGCTTGAACTTTCTGTGATCAGAAAAAATCAATGTTTCACAGAAGACAAGTAAAAACCCTCTTTATATCACTTCTGTCAGGGAATGATACTGGGGAGCAGATAGATGGGTCATTTTCTCCCACTTCACGGTTCATCAGATTTATGTCAATCACAGATTCAAATAACATGCTGAACTTGGTTTTTAAGTATTGTAAGTAAGGGAAAAAATATGCAATTAAACTTCTAGAATAATACAATGAATTCGAAGGGAATTAACGTAAAGAAAAGCTGAAATGAAATTTCAAACGAGAGAAAATTTTCACAACTACATATAGTCTGTAAGCATTGTGTATAATAGATTTGTAGCATTTACTGATTAGATGCCATGTTAAAAGGGATTCGGGAACTCCATAGTTGCATATAAGAGAAGTGCAAACTTGCAGAAAGGGAGAAGAGGTGAAAAAAATCTCAGTGCAAGGATGTTATGAAAAAGGATTTGCAAGACTGAGGTAAGAACAAATAAACCAAAAGATATGTATGTCAGACAATCCCTAGCCAAGGGTTCATAATGTATTTAAGGCAAAAAACTTTGTAGGAATCTCTGGATCCATTACACTACTTGACAAAAACATCCCAGGCAAGAAGTATGAGCAGTTCCATGTAAATGAAGGAAAAGGCTGTTTTGAAGTGGTTTTGCTAAATATTCCAAACATAGAAAAGAACATATTTGCTGTTGGATGCTTGTCTGTTTCTTGTGTAGATGGCAACAAAGTAGATTTAAACAGGATCCTTAATATGTATTGCCTTCATGTCCTTACAGGTCGAGGACTTACTGGCAATTGCTGATTTTGGACCTCCAGAAGAAGAAGAAACATCTCAAAATGATTCAAGGTGGGTCTTTTTGATTCAGAATTGTACAAGTGTCCATTTTCATGTCTGCTAGACAACTTAAATTGAGTATTATTTGACATAAGAGAAAGTGTATTTTAATTAGATGTGTACATTGTTACTCACAGACCCGATACATGTTCTGGTATCAATATCTTAATTTTCATGAGGGAAATATATGTAGAATTTCTAACATTTCAACACTTGATGTGTTGATGACAATCAAAATTTTAAAAATGCTCTGCAGCAGTAATATTTGCTTCTTGCTGGTAATTGTCTCATAAGAATGAAAACTGCATTTACTGGTACGGCTCTACTTGTCCACTTTTTTCTGATATAAGTTTGATTTGTTATACATGGATTGCAAGTTTGCTGACAAATCTCCCTAAATTAATTTAACATTCTTCTGGGAGGGATTTTTGACTATTGAGAGATAGGATTGAACAACCTATTGGAATAGTGGTTCTGTGGACTGGATGCTCTCAAAGCCAACAGCCTTTGCACTAGTGTGCTGCAGTCTGTTGGTAGAAATGCCTTCTGTGCCTCAGCGTCTCACAGGATGGTTCATTGGGTGTGAATCAGAAATAGCTTCCTGTGGGAAGTCATTGTGTGACAGATTTCCCAGAGGGCACCTAACATCTTCCTCTGTGTCTTGGGGAAATAGTCAAGTCCAGCATAAGGTGTCACATCGCTCTGATGTGTTTTGGGCACAGGCCGCTGCTTCTCACTTCTTGGAAGAGCTGAGAGAAGTCTTGAGTTCCTTGGGGCTCCCAGGTCCAGTGCTCCCCTGTGTACACTTTTTCCCAGAGACAAGCAGTTTCATCTGGCACGCTGTTGCTTTATTGGCTTTCTCCCGTTGAATCTGTTGACACAGACAGTCCTTGGACACATGATATGGTGGTGTCTCTTCCTTTGTAACGTAGGGAACACAGGGCATTAATAAAGTCAAACTGAAAAGTCTAGTTTATTTCTGTGTTACTCAAGTTGTCAAAAATAGAAATATATGTGGGGGAAAAAACCCAAGCCAATACTTGTTTTCTTTCCCACAGTAAACTCTTCCCTTCAACAACTCAATCTTCAGATTCACGCATGCGGCCTAATCTGTTTGGTATTGATCACGAACTGCTGAATAAACAGATAATGGACTATAAAAAAATGAATGCATCAAGACATATAGAAAATGTTGCCTGGACAGAGAAGCAGGAGCAGCAGCTTTCTAAGATTCAAAAGAAAATGAAAAAGAAAAAAGTGAGGAATCCTCCTGACGATGACGATGTTATGCCACAGAAACACTTACTGGACAGATACGAAGCTGATTACTGGGATGATAACACTGAATCAGCCTCAGACTATGAGCTGCAGGATGAGTTACAGGAAGAGGTGAATGAATTGGAGGTGGATGATGACAAAACTTTAAGTCAGTCTAGTAGTAAACTGAAATGAAGTGAAAAAGCCACTCCCTTCAAAATGGAGGCTGCCAATAACAAAAAAAGACTGCCATAGCTACTGAAAGATTCATTTTGTACAACACATTTACCACTTCCTCATTCAAACTAATAGATTTGCCACATGTGAGCAGGTTTGCTAGCACAAAATATGTAAGAAAAACTGCCATTAATGACATTCTGTTAAGCATTCTTTCAAGCTGCTGCACTTGAGGGACTTTCAACCACAGAGCGGTTTTGTAATGATAAAATACACCTATTGCAGCACTGAGTTAAAACTTCTTGCAGTTGTATTGATTATTTCCAATATAATTATGGTTTCTATATTGCAATATTTCTTTTAATTTTTTTTTTTTTTTTAAGCGACTTGTGTAAAAATTACCACTAAGTGATGGTGCCTGTTATTGTGGTATCAGGAAGGAAGAGGGAAGCAAAATAGTGACAGTGGTGTTCAGCTTCATCACACAAAGACAAGGACAGGGTCTTCTCTAGAGGACCAGTCTAAAAGGGGAACACTTTCTACAAGAAGCTGAAACTCATTGAAATGATGGCCAATAAAGTTACAACCCTGAAAGAAAATAAATTTATAGTTGTGCAAGGGGACCTGCCATCAGAAAAAAATGGAGAACTGCACATCCATTGGGTAAAATGAGGCGAGGCACTGACTGTGACTTAGAAAACATATGAACAATTTGAAAAGCAGAGAAAGAGCAGCAGGGAAGAATGTCCCAGAAACTGAGATTTGAAAATGAATGGGAAATCATATAAAAAGTGAGAATAAAGCTTTCTGACTCAAGGCACATAAAAAATAATAGGATGAGTGTGTAAAGTCAGAAGGCTGCAAGCTTCAAAGAAATTGCAATGAACAAGGTAGTAAAAGAGAATTCCACCAGAAATACAGAAAATTTAATTCCAGTAGTTAATAGGGACATAAAGAAAGTCAACACAGGGGAGGTTGGCCTACAATATAGCAGAATCACAGAGTGGTTTGGGTTGGAAGAGACCTTAAAGATCATCTAGACCCAAGCCCCCTGCAACGGGCAGGGACACCTTTCACTGGACCAGGTTGCTCAGAGCCCCGTCCAACCTGATCTTGAACACTTCCAGGGATAAGGCATCCCGGACAAGCTTCTCTGCACAACCTGCGCCAGGGCCTCACCACCCTGATGGAACAATTTCTTCTTCATATCTAATCTAAATCTACTCTCTCTTGATTTAAAACTTATGGCTTGTCCTATCACTACACTTAAAGAACACTGCAATCATCAGTCATAGTCAATACAGATTCATTAAAATAAAAGTCCAGTTTAAATAATTTAGTATCCAATAATAAGCTCACCTGTCCAGCAGATGAAGGGGTTGTGGTGGATGTAGTTTTTGTGGGTTTTTGTAAGGCTTTTGGTACTGTTCCTGATGCCTTGGAGAAACTGACCTGGAACAGAGGCTAGACAGAGTTAAAGGATAAAGGGTAGGTATTTATTGAAAGGCCTTTACAGGGTACACCTTGGGCAGTGCAGGAATCTCACAGACATTACACCCAAGATGGACGACAGTCACACGTTTTTCGGACAGATGTAAGTTTTGTCTATTTACATATCAGAGGTTAATTGTCCAATTACAACTTCAGGTAATGGAGTCCCCTTCTCCTAGTTTGGTGCCTCCTCCCCCCTACTTTTGTTTACGTTTCTCAGGATCTGAAACAGTGAGATGTCCTTGATTCGCAGGCCTAGAGAGGAATTGTTGTGTCTGACCAAAATGGGAAAGCGGTAGCTAACACTCTATATGGAGTTTAGAGTTATACACTAAAGAATTGCAGGATTACGAATATATGAAAAATATAAAAGCTAAAATCCTAAGGCATCACTGCCTCACAGCATCCTTTGGGGCAAATTTTCCAACTGTGGGATGAGTGGGTTCATGGCGTGCTGGGTGAAGAACTGGCTGAAGGGCAGAGCTCAAGGGTTGCAGTGAAGAGGGCCACATTTGGCTGTTTACTGGTCACCAGTGGTGTTCCTCAGGGCTCCATTCTAGGGCCAGTTCTGTTCAATATATTTCCAGTGATTGGGATGCAGGAGTTGAATGCACCATGGGTAAATTTGCTGATGATTCGAAACTGGGAGGTGCTGCTGACTCTCCCAAGGGACAAGAGGGTTTGCACAGGGATCTGGGTAGCCTGAAGCATTTGGGCAAACATCAATGGCATGAAATTGAACCAGGATAAGTGCCAGATTCCGCACCTAGGAAGGAGTAATGGCAGGCACTAGTCTAAACTGGGTGAGGAGTGGCTGGAGAGCAGCCCTGCAGAAGGGGTCTGGGGGTGCTGGCTGGCGGGAGACTCAACAGGAGTCAGCAGTGTGTGCTCAGCCAGCCCATGGGGCAAACCGTGTCCTGGGATGCATCAAACACAGCTTCACCAGCCACTCCAAAGAGGGGATTATCCTGCTGTATTTGGTGTTGGTGTGGCCTCACCCTGAGTGCTGTGTGTGCTTCTGGGCCTCACAATTTCAAAAGGATGTGAAGGTCCCTGAATACCTCCAGAGGAAGGCACCAAAGCTGTGGAAGAGGCTGGCAGGGTGTCCTGTGAGGAGTGGCTCAGGATACCCGGGTTTTCTTGTTTGGAGAGAGGCTGAGGGGCAACCTCACTGGTCTCTAGAACTTTCTGAGGCGAGGAAGGGGAAAAGGTCCCTCTTTTCCCTGGGACCCAGTGTCAGGTCATGTGGGAATGGCTAAAAGCTATGCTCCTCAGAAGAGGTTCAGACTTGACATGAGGAAGCATTTCTTTACCCAGTGGGTGATCAAACCCTGGAACAGACTCCTGAGAGAGGTGGTAAATCCCCCCAAGCTTGTCAGTGTTTAAGAGACATTGGGACAATGCCCTTAATAGCATGCTTTTTTTTTTTGGTCAGCCCTGAAGTAGTCAGGCAGTTGGACTCAATGATCATCCCTTCCAAGTCAGCTCTTTGATTGAATTAGATTTGATTCAATTAGATTTGATTTGATTTGTCTCTTGTTGCTTCCTCCTCCCTTCCTTACCACTAGATCCTCAGGATGTCTTTGATGACATTTCTTCCCAGCCCTGCACTAGAAGAAGGGATGGAATGAGCAATTGTGTCCTAGCCGGGGCATTGGCTCTGCCACTTTGTAGGAAGTGTACCTTTTCATGGGGGTGAGAGCTGTGGATCACCTGAAGAGCATTAGATTGCCTGAATGCATTTGCAAAAAGCACATGGAAATTGTATTTTTGGAAAGTCTTTTGTGTTTATCCAGTTTAGCTGGGCTTCCACAGGATGGCAAACCGCCACATTTCAGACACTTAGATCAAAGATCTAGGCTTTGAGATCAGTCCGTCAGCCTGGAGCAGGAGGTGCTTAAGAACTAAATGGTTACAAACCGTTTGATGTAAGCAATGTTCATTTTCCTGTGGATTTTTTTTTCTCCTTGTACTCAGCTGTAGAAATACCTGAGCCATTTCCCTTGCAAAAGCCTCTTAAGACCCGGAGAACAATAGTGCTCCATCAGAGCTGAGATCCATCTGGCCCAAAACTCTGTTTCCAAAGTGGCTAACCATCAATGTCTACAGGAGAGTACATGAGCAGTGCAAGTCTTCTGCCAGGATCCTGGCTGTGCTTACAGGCTGCCCTCCCCGCACCATGCCCCACTCCTGCCCAGGGCTCCAGGAGCATGTTCCACCTCAGCCTGAGTGATGCTGTAGGTGTCTCTGACACTGCAGGGAGCTGCTCTCCTGGATGGAACACTCAGATGTGGGTCATAGCTTGTCATGCAGAACTCTGGTCATAACATAGCAGAACTATTCTGTTCTGTTCTATTCTATTCTATTCCCTATGCTCACCATGAGTCAAATAACAATGAGACTGTTATTTGCCTGAAATACCTAAGCTTTTTCATCTTCAAAAACATGTTCAAGGACACAAATCTGAAAGATGACAAAGGGAAATGGTATTTTATTTTCATATCGGAATTTATGTTATTTAATTTTTTGTTATTTTTCTGAATCTGTTTCATTGCTGATGCTCGCAACCATTAACACAATGCACACATGTAGCCAAGAGCAGGCTGGTGCATTCTTCACTTCAGATTGAAAAAAACATTCCTTGCAGCCTGGCAAAGAAAAGCTACAGAGGCACAGAGAGCAACAGCAGGAATACAGGTCAAGCAGTCCCTGTTTCCTGAAGAGTGAGGAATGAGAGGAATGAGGATTGGTACTGACCACACACAAAAGAAGGAAGCAAAGAGGTGTGTGGTACCATGGGATGTTACCCAAAGTAGGACACATATCGACGACAAGCACAGTTTTTTCCCTTCCAAAATGTGCTCCACTGCTTCTTGGCCAAGGATGAATGAAATGTGCTCTTGTGCCTGCCCCACACTTGTATTGTCCTCTGGAAGAGCTGAAAAATGGCAGTAAGCCATTTGGCATCCAAGCCTTCAGATGGGGCAGCAAAGAAGGAAGGCTTCCAAGGCTGTTCACTGGAAGCAAGAACCCCTCAGAAAATGGAGCAATGTGAAGAGCAGAGTTCACTCTTGCTCCAAGCTTGCAGTGGGCAGGAGAGTCAGAGGGAGCCAGGGCACCAGTGGTGCCTGGGAAGTGCAAGGGCAGCAGGCAGGAACAGACCTGTAAGGGCCCAGAGAAGTCCTGGCAAGGGGCCATGCTCAGTGCTGCAGAGGAAGGCAAAAAAACCTGCTGGAGACACTTTAGCCCACCATGAGGGGGAAAAAGCCTTCCTGCCTTCAGCTGCAGGGCACAAGAGGCCATCTTCGAGGTTCATGAGCAACCTGGAAAAAGGGACTGGAGAGCTCTGACCAGTGGTCATGCTTGATGCTGCAGGGGAAGGCAAAAATCCCCACAGAGCAGTGCCAATCTGCACTGAGGAAAACTCCCTTCTGATCTCAGTGCAAGCAACTGGCAATTCCCTGAATGTGTGAGCAAGACCTGCCTCTTCAATGCACAGAGTGGTCACATCTTCCAGGAGATTCCCAGGCTTTGTTCTCCCTCAACCTGGAGCCATCACTACACTTTTGGCTCAAAAGCCAAAATGTAACCAAATGTATTCCATTGACTGGAATGAACAGTGCCAAGAGACCACCATGGAAATAAACATAGGCTTTGAAAAACATGGGGGAGGAGGTGGGGTGGAAAGGCTGGTTATTTTCAGACCTAGAACATTTGGATCCATGCCCAAAGCACAGTCAGGCAAATTTTCAAACTGTAAAAGAGCTCACTGTTGCTATCACCCTCACATCCCCTTTTCCCACTGAAACTAAGCTGCCCAGTTGGTTGTGTTT
Organism: Callaeas wilsoni; assembly: GCA_013398955.1. NCBI lineage: Eukaryota > Metazoa > Chordata > Aves > Passeriformes > Callaeidae > Callaeas > Callaeas wilsoni. Next base: position 62,981 of record VWPU01008550.1, read on the forward strand.
ATATGGGATACAAAATGTCCTCCATCCACAGGGTAAAACTTTCAAAGCTCCTTGGCCACTTAAACCTTTCTGAAAGTTATTTGTGCACCTCCATTCATGTGGAAATGTTCAGAACCTATACAAAAGCTTGGTAAGTATCTTCTTCCTTTAGGATTTAGTATTTTGAGCCTTGAAAGAGGCGCTTGTAACTTTCTGTGTTGGTGCCAAAATTGATACGTACATTCAGACTATGTAAATAAGGGCATATCTGATTGTGGTGACACCAGAAGTGAAAGATAGGGTTTTGGTTTCCTCTGTGTGAACTTTGCAGAGGCATAGAAAGCATGCATGATTTCTTCACCATTCTTCCCAATACACCAAGGGACTTTTGCTACTGTACTGTTGATGGTGAGATTTTTCTTCTTGAAAGAAGTACTGAATTGGTTTGTGTTCTTAACCATCATTTTCCTTGCACTTCAGCAGCTCTTTTCCTTCCTTGGACTTCATCCTTGCTATCTTTCTGGAAAGTGATGACAGCCCTCTCAGTCTTTGTCTTGCCCTGCTAGTCATCTTCTTCTTCCATAGGCCCTCCATGCCATTACTCAACTGCTTAGTCTTCATTTGCCTTGACCTCAAATGGAATTTCTCCTACTTGAACCTGAGGAATGAGAAATGTCCATAGTGGTATAAGTGAGTTTTCACCACAGCTTTGCACAATGTGTGCCTTTCCTACAAAAATATCTTGCCTGACACACAAGAAGGCATTGTACTATTTTTTTATGTTTAGGTGGAGCTTGAGTGACTCTTGTCATACATACCTTTGTTACCGACTGGTGTAGAATTTTCTCATTTTGATTTTAAAGGTATAGTTTGGAAAAATATAGGGCACATGCTCAGTGAGCAGTGGTCACACCTTGGAGGCAGGTAGCTTTTGGGATGGAGGTGACTTTTGGTATTATAATGAGCAAATGTCATCCACAGTACACAATTTTACCATAAAATTAAGCAATCGCTAGTTCAGCAACCAATAAACCAATATATCACTTGTGTGGCAGATGCTCTGTGGTTTTTTGGCTATAGGGCACCATTTAGTTCCATACTGGCAATGATTTACAACTGAGCCTGCCTGTGGTGTCTCCACTCTGCTTCACTCACCACTCTATTTCTTCTAAGGTCAGCTCATGAAGCTCCCCTGCTGTTGCCAGCATTTAAAGGTGCAGGCTATGTTTGCTCCGGGAACAGATTCCTTACATGCCAACCACATTCCACCTTGAAAGTTTCCTTACCATTACAACCTCTCTTAGGATGTGGATATAACTTTAGTTTCAATAAGCTTTCTCCAGTAATTCTAGTAATAATTCCACATCCTGTGAACTGTTCATGCCTCCAGCAACATTTGCCTACTCCCATATTTCCAGATTGGAGCAGAAATTCATGTCCAGTCACTTTAGCAATGGATGTCTCCTCCTAGGACAGGAAATACCCACAGCCAGAATTAACTGAACTTCCATTTTAGAAGCTGACTTGGAGGAAGTGCCAGTCACTGAGAAAGCTCTAAGAGTGAAACACTTGTGGGTCAATGTGATGCAGTTTGTGGCACTGCTGTCTGTGGGGATAAGCTTTACTCTCCAGGACTGTGAATACAGGTCACTAAGTTTTTAAATGAATCCTGCGGTTATTTGGTGAAGAGGAAGGTTGTTGTTGATCATGCTTGTGTGGGTAAGGATGTGGCTGGCCAGATGGCCATCCAACCCCAAAAGGCCAGTGTTTCTCTGTAAGAGTCCCTACACACCTATAAGTTAGCTGCCAAAAAGGAATGAGTTTTTTTCTTTTTGTCCACCTGAAACCAGGTGAGATTGTCAATATGATAAAATTACTGATGATATTATTCATATACAAAGGAATTTCATTGTCTGGGTTTTTTTAAATTGATAAACAGTGCCTAAAGAGGGCTAAAGAGAGCTGGAGAAGAACTTTCTACAAGGGCATGTAGTGGAAGGACAAGAGGAAATGGCTTTAAACTGGCAGAGAGTAGGTTTAGATTAAATATTAGGAAGAAATTCCTTACTGTGAGGGTGATGAGACAGTAGAACATGTTTCCCAGGGATGTTGTGGATGCCCCATTCCGTGAATGGTAGTTATGCATAGAAACAAAGTGCAATTTAAGGCTTGAAAAATGTCCAAAATAACAGGCAAACGAATTAGTAGTAAAATAATGTGGAAATAAACCGCACAGTAATCAGGAAATTAAACTGAGAGCTTGGGGGAGTAAGTTCAGAAGGCTGAAACTTTGTGACCTTTATGATGGGGCATTGCTGGTCTAACAGATACAGAGACTCTGACAGGGTAGATTTAGATTAGATATCAGGAAGAAATTCTTAACTATGAGGGTGGTGAGGCACTGGCAGAGGTTTTCCAGAGAAGCTGTGGATGCCCCATCCCTGCAAGTGTTCAAGGCCAGGTTGGATGGGGCTTTGAGCAATTGCCCTGCCCATGGGAGGAGTTTTAGAACAAGATGATCTTTGAGATCCCTTTCAACCCAAGGTGTTTTGTGATTCTTTTATATACATCTATATTTATATATATATATATACACACACATATATGTTTTTAAGTATGTGTTGAGTTTATGCACTTTGATTACTAGTAGCACTCTAAAAACCTAATTCAAGACAGGAGAGTGAATGTTGAACCAATAACACAAAGTCACAAAGTGTCTCACTAGCAGGACAAATGTAGAAGCTGCTCTTGGCTCAGTAGAAGATAGAGACACTTAAAAGTCAGTATCAGTAAACGGATTTGTGTTATCTAGAAAACAACTTATTTTTCTGCATGCTTTCTTAGGTTATCTGACTGCTGTACCAATACTGTTCCACAAGACAGTGAATAGTTATTCCAGCATGGAAGATTGTGGACAAATATTATCTGTCAGGAGTCTTCAGGATTTTTGTTTAGGAAAAGATGTTGGAAAGGGAGACAGGCAAGTTACAAGTGTGCTTACAAAGCTGAAAAGTAAAGTTATTCTCTATTTCTCTTTAAAAGGTCTGGGTTAAATACAGCTTCTAAGTAATTAAAATTTCTAAAATTTAGTTTCTTAGTCTTGGTACACAGTACTTGTATGCTTTTTTTTTTTCCCATGAGCAAGAGTAGACCTCAGTGAAGAAACAGTCTGGCTGCTTAACTGGTTGGAATAACAGTGCTGCATTATTGCTGAGAGGTGCTAGCAGAGGTGATACTTCTGGGCAGGCTGATTATTTCTGTGCCACTGATTACACCATCTAAATGTGTGCCTGACTGGACACACATTTTGCACTGGACTGTCCTCTGAAGTGGTTCATGCTAGCAGAGACAAATTTGAAACACAGTTTATAGTTACAGATAGCGTGCTTGCTTCATGACCCAGCTGACAACGCAAGAAAGATTTTTAGATCCATAATGACACTTTGCATATTGAACTAAGAGCCCAAGTAACCCGAAAAGATGGGTGTCTGTTCTTAGATTTGGCATTCTTAATTTTGAAGAACTTCTGATACGCTGTCACAAATAACAAGTGGCCCCTCAAAATTTGCTTATTTTCCCCAACGATCCGCTGCAGCCAGGAAACACCTGGTACCATGATAGTTCCTTCACAAAGCACACTTCCCTTCCAGCTCCCTATGCAGCTAAGTGCAAGAACAAGCCCCTCCCAGCCCAAATCCCCACACTTTATATAGTGGGCATGACATTGTATGGTCTGGAATATCCCTTTGGCCAGTTCAGGTCAGGTGTCCTGACCATGCTCCCTCCCAGGTCCTTGTGCAGCTCCTCACTGGCAGAGCACAGGAACCTGAAAAGCCCCTGGCTCAGGGTAAGCACTGCTGAGCAACGACTGAGCCACCAGTGTGTTACCAACATCAGTCTCATGCTGAATCCAAGCCCACAGTACTGTACTGCTTACTAGGAAGAAAATAACTCAATCCCAGATGAAACCAGGACAAAGAACAAGGTGTTCTACAAGCCCTAGACGTGGAGAAACCAATGAGGGACGCTTTAACCTTATCAAAGACACTGAAACCCAATGGTAAAATACTGTCAATAAGAAAGCCATACCTTATTAGCCCATCTATCCTCAAAAGTAAACACTCCTGTTTTAAGTATGTCTCATGCTCATCCAGAATTTTTCTCATTTAGACTGCTGATATCCCTTCTTGTGACTGGGAATCAGGAAGAACAGTCCTTTAGCTCACATGTCCTCAACATGAACTTCCCTGACACTATTATCTCAGTGACGGTTGTTCAAGCAACTGTACCAGCCACTTTGGGACTGGCAGTTTTGGTACCTGCTTGAAACAGGACTTTGATAGTTGGATTAATCTTAGAAAAAGATACAGAGTCTTCTAACAGATGTGAAGCATAGCTCCTTTAAAGAAGAAGTCTCTAGGCAGCTACGTAGGATGAGAATTCCAGAGAACTGTGAGGAGGCTGAACAAATCGTATGTCAGGAGGAGTTTCATATTAGTAACTTCAAACACATTCCTGGTTTTAAAAACAGAAACAGAACTAGGCTCTTCACAATCACCCCTAGGTGCTGTGTTTTGAAGTAATGCTTCTTATTCATCACCATGCTGCTCCGCTTTTGCTGGTACTGAATCCAGTTGAATCTCTTCAGCTGTATTAAGCCAAATTTCACAAAAATCACACATTTTTCCCACTTTTCTTGAACACTTTTTTGTCAGCTGTGAATCTGCTACTGTCTGTGACCTTTACAATTTTCCTGAGATTCCAACAGCCTTCATCTGGACCTCTCTAGCTAAACTAGTGTGTGGCAAACTACCATGGTAAAATAAAATTAAGATCCCAATCTAGGTAAGGCTGTCTTGGAATATCATCTAAATTGGCCTCTTTATCGATCTTCTTTTCAAGTAATACTTAGAATTTGAAGAAAAAAAAAGTAGGCACCTAAATTATTCAGAATTGCTTTGAGATATTGATGAAATCAATAAATCCTTTTTCCAATCCACATATTTTTAGCCAAGACCAGACATCAAAAAGTTATCTCCTTGCTGTCCTACCAGTTTAAGTGTGTACCTCTCATAGTCAATATAAACTTAATCTTTCACAAGATACAAGGTAAACCTTTCTATCCATGTTAGGAACATGTCGAGACAAGGCATCTGAAAGGTTGTAAAATGGAAAAATCTCTTCAACTTTTTAGATATTGTGACTTGGATTTATATGTCAGCTTTGGAAGAGGGAGAAGCACCACATCTGTTTTTTCACCTACCCAGCTGAAGAATCTAATTTCCAAGAGCAAGTCTGCCAGTCATCAGTGGTGGGCACTGGCCAAGCTGTCTAGAGAGATTGCAATGACTCAACAGTAAGTGACCTTTATTTCTGGGGGTTTGTCCTGGGTTGCAGTGT